>JAJVSH010000006.1:1831102-1872239 GCA_021460005.1 Tetramorium alpestre
ATATATATAAATTTGTATTTTTATCTATACATGCTGCAAATATATAAAGAATTAATAATTTTATATAAATTTTATTTAAACTTTTGAAACTTTCCTTCTAGTAATAATTATGCATGACATTTCAAAGTTTTTGTCAGACAATTTAAATACAATTTTCTAGCAAGAACGTCTAGCGTACATTATTTCTTCCAAATTTGCAAATTTGAAACTCTAATAGGTTTATAATTCCTGATTTATAAATTTACGTATATACATTTATACGCGCATATAATCTACATATCTATGAGTCACTCTATATTTCGTTTTAAGATTTTAATGTGTAATATGTGCACATATAAAACGGCACGTTATATTTCATATATACAATATCAAATTATAAAAAAATTGTAATATTTATATATTATCATAACATAAATTTTACATATCTTTGTATTGATTATTATAAGGTAAATCGTCTTAAAGTTCTTATAAAATAATTGGAAAGAAATGATACATGCTTTGATCTCTCGTAAGAACAAACATGTGAAAGTGATATATCTCTAAAAATAATATACAAAGGAATGTGCATTAAAAATCATCACTTTGGATATATACATATTTATATTTCCATATTAATGTATTATTTTATAGAAAGTATTTTCTAAAGAAAAATTAATTATCAGGTACTGTTTTAATAATTTGAACTTATATAGAATGTATCCTATTTCTATTATATCGATATTCAATAAAAATTAAGAAAGTAATACGTTTTTAAACGTTGAGGCTAATAAAGTTATAGGAAACACCATATATAAAACCTATTACAAAAAAATATATAAACTTATATAAAGTATTTTTTCATTATATTATTGCATTATATACACAGGTATATTTTATGACTAAATTAAGTGCATCACAATACATAAAATAATCCTTGAGTATTTTCTTATAAAAATTATTAAAATGTACCTTAAGCTTACAATATTATACGAAAATCTATAACATATTAAAGACGCATTCCAAAATTACGTACGAGAGGAATAAACATTTCAACAATTTCAATAGGAGTAATATTATGTAATATTTGTGATCAGAGCTATAATTTATAACAATTTACACAAATTTTATTTGGAAATCTTATATGACTTGCAGGAAGTGTTTAAATTCAAACGCGCATTTCCTATGATTACGTAAAATATTCTTACATATTTCATTATCGAATATATATTTCACTTTCGATATCGAAAGCTTAGATCGGCAGCAATATAATAATGTTCAAAATATATATAACCTAATATTTTTTATCTAAATTATTTAAATGAGTTATTCTTAAAAATTATTTAATTTTATCGAATCGATAAAATATATTAATAATATTAATATACCTATAACAGATTTAATCTAACATCAGTCAGTTTCTCATCACACATTTTTCCTGCTTGTTTTTTTTTTCCTTAGTTTTTTGAGTTCGTATCCTTAATTATTTCGTTTGAAGATTCTAAATTAAGATCAAGCCTTCTTAAAAAATATATATCAAAATGTTCTTGCATGGATCTTAATGTTGCATATATTAAAAACCTACAAGGGTCTACAAAATGATCGTTAATTACTATTTTTCATGGATACTTTTACCTTCGTGCTATCAGACAAGACATTCTGGAATATCACGTTTCGTTAAATTTTCGGGTGAGAAAATGATCGCAATGTTTCCATTCAACTTACATGATTCTTGCGGGTAACTATTCACAAATTGTCCCTCCGATTCTTTATCATTACTTAAGTTTATGAACTTTTTAAGGGCGTCGGCCGGCGGCGTAGTAGTCGGTGGAGTCTCAGGAACCTCAATCGGGTAGATAAGTTCCTTTTTGTCCCCGTTCGTTTGAATATATAGTTGGTGATTCTCAAAGATTTTCTTTCCGGTGACGCTGCTTCTCGCGAGTTTGGGCTGATGCGGCAGCGCATATTTCAATTTGTCCCAAAACCAAGGATCTCCCCATTTGACGTACGTGTTCATACTTATGTACGCCTTCAGTTCTGGATCCAGGTCGTCGGTAGGGCCGATGTCGCCGTACAGAATTAATATCACTCGCGCTCGACCTTCGCTCAACGCTTGACTGTGGGCGGCTCGGAATTCCATCCTTCCCCAGACGCTCTCCAGGAAATTTGGCGACAGTACTACTATCGTCCGTCTGGAATTTTCTACGGAGCTGGCGATATTCGCCGGTATCCACTCGCCCGCTAGCCAATCCCGATAGTGAAGGCACAGTTTGAACGGCTTCGGACCGTCCTCCAACTTGGACACCAGTTCGTTCACGACAAAGTCCTGATCCTTATGCGAGTAGCTCACAAACGCGTCGTACAATTTCTCCTTATCCAATTCCTCTTCTGTTACGAACCATAAGCACCATTGATGCGCGAAAAGCCATACTTTAATTTGTCGTTGGTATTTGTAATAGAGTAGTCCAAAGACGCCGATAAGAAATCCCATAAGAGAGATCGCTATACTAACACCGATAATGATTGTCGTGTTCAACGGACAAAAATCAGCCATAGTCATCTCCATAACAGGAATCTTCTTCCCCGAACATTGCACCTTAAGTAGAGCACTTATATTCGGGAATTTCGAATGAATGAAATTTAGAAAACCTTTAGCGTCGCAATCGCATTCCCATGGGTTTTCGTGTAACGTTAATTGAGTTAAATTTTTAGATTGTTTCAGGAATTCTAACACGTCAGGATGTATTCTTGGTATATTATTATTGTGCAGCTCCAGACTCTAAAATAAAATTTGATTTTAAATCTTAACTTTAAAGCGATTCAATATTTATTTTTTTCACTGCTTTATATTATACAAAACAATCTAAAAAAATTGATCTGCGCATCTTGTTAACTGGATATTTCTTTATCTCTTCTATACTTATATTAGATTTTTCGATTCTTCTTTATCAATGAAATATGCTACTTTTATTCTAGGTAAAAGAAAATTGTAAATTTGTAATAATGTAAATTTACGCACCTGTATTGTGCTGGACAACCCATTCAGAGAAATTTCAGAAATGAAATTGTGAGATAAACTAAGTTTCTTCACCACTCCAAGTTCCATTGCTTTCAAATCTGGCATACGAGTTAACCGATTGCCGGAGAAATCCAGTTCGATTTGGAAGGCCTTTTTAGGTTTTTTTTTGACGATTGGCACGCTACTCAAATTTTTCCGAGAGCAATTAAATATGAATGTAACGTCCTCAGGCCTTACAGAACAGTCGCACTCTTCGGGACACACTTCGGGATTCGATACCATACACGTTAATAATGTAGATTTCAAATCTATAACGCGCACATTTTTCAACTCTTTCGGGGTTTCGCATGTTAAGTTTCCTGGTATTATGTGGAAATTATTTTGGACTTTAGGATGCATTCTGCCCTCAATATAACGCAGGAAGTAATACAAGTCGCAATCACAATGTAACGGATTATTATCCACGAATATTATCGCATCTTGAGCATCCTTCTGATTACTTATATATAGTTCGGCTTCTTTTAACAAGATATGCTCTATCTTATTATGAGTTAAATCCACTTTGATATCACTCGATACAAACAGCACATCTCTAGTCTGAAATTAGAAAAGAAAAAGTACCATCAAATATTATTGCCTACAAATATCTCATAAATCCGTCTATTATATTTACATCAGTTTCAGAGTACTTTTACTTACGGTAATAGTAGTTATATTATTATATTTGAGATCCAATATTCGAAGTCGTAAATCGCTCACAATCCAGTCGTTAAATATTTCCGAAATACTGTTATTAGCTAAATATAATTCTTTTAATTTTTCGCAACGATTAAAAGGCGAGTGCCATCCAAGTGGGTCGAAAATTTTGTACTCGTAGAAAGTGTTTTGTAACGTAAGATTATTGTAAGATAACTTAGCAATTTCTAAATTTTTTAAGAAGTCGAAAGCCCCGTCGGAAATAGTTGTTAACTGATTTTTTTCTATATTTAGTTCCTCCAAGGCGCTCAATCCCTCGAATAGATGCCTGCAAAGAATTATACATTGATGAAAAACATAAGTATTCATTCGTTGTCGTTTGTATAATAACAATCATTTAAACGTACATAGAAATGGAAGTAATTCGATTTTTTGACAAATCTAATTTTACTAATTTGTTGGTATTCACGAAAATATAATCAGGCAATTCTGTAAGATCATTAAAATTCAGTTCCAATATTCTGAGCTCCGTCAAATCTTGGAATATGTGTTTAGGTAAAGTTTGAAGATAATTTCGTTCCAAAGTGATATTAACTAGCGAAGTACATCCCCAGAGTAGATCTTCTGGTAGCGTGACAAGTCCGACTTTTTTCAATTTCAGCGTCTTCAGTTCCGTTAAATTAGCGAAAAATTCATTTGGCAAGGTTGTCATATTTTTCTTGTTTTCAATCATAGTGAAAGATTGTAGTTTTGTATTATTTCGTAAGAGATCCCTCGGTAAATGTGTAAAATTGTTTCGAGATAAATTAAGAATCTCGAGATTTTCCAACTTCACAAAGATATCTTCCGGTAACTTGACCATATAATTCAAATTGAGATCGAGGGACTCGAGAACGGTGAGTTTGTCAAAAATTCCGGGCCGAAGCTCGCTTAAGTAATTTTTCCACAAATTAAGAAATTTTAGATTTTTCAAATTGTCGAACATGCCCGGTTCTATCGATTGCAGAGTATTGTCGCCCAATTCGATCCACTGTAAGTTGGGGGTATAGTCGAAAAATCCGTTGACTAGATGTAAATTGTTGTCGCGCAAGTTGAGTCCCGTCAAGTTGACTAGACCGGATAATAGATCTTTGTCTACATAAGACAAATTGTTGCTCGATAATATCAGAGTCTTCACATTTTCGAAGTCATCCAAATGATGCTTGAGCAAAGCAAAGCTCAAATTATTGTACGATTGAAAGGTCAATCTTTCCACGTCGGCGACTCCTAGTACTTGCGCGATTTCGCCTAAACTGTTGTTAGTCGGTAAATCACACATGAAGAATTTGAGGTGACTGATATTCTCAGTCTTATTTGTCACGGATGACTCGTTTAAAATGGAAAAGAAATCTGGCCAATTCATTGAGTTATGGCATTCGATCTGTGAAAAAAAAAATTCACCGATAAAATCTTGATTCGTAAAAATGAGAGAATATGAAAATATTTCAGAATAATGCAGAGATTTCTGTTTTTTTTTTAATTTAAAAATGATATAATTTCAAATATTTTTGAAAAAAATTCTAAAACGAGGACAAAATAGAAAATATATTAGATGGCAAATATTTATAAAATGTTATTTTCTTAAATTTTGAATTTATATTTTATTTATTATTTCTGTTGAATTTATATTTCTGAATAATTGATTAAAAGAGGAGAGATTCTATCAAAGAGAGTCATGGTATGAAAATTTTTTAATTTTTATTTTATAATATCGTTGACTAAGAAAATCAATTTTACTACTTCTTGACTATATATGAAGGTCTTTAAATCGTTGGGACAAATCATTTAATTTCTGATAAGTACAGATTCCTTGATTAGTACAGATAAGTACAGATTCCTTGATTAATACAGATTTTTGCAATTGTGTCTAGATAAGTGCAAAACGCTCATAAGTTGAGACGTACTCTTACGAAGTCGCGTGGTTCAATTTTCACCACGAATGATGAATCATTCTTCGTTGTGCAGCTTATCTCGTATCTTGTGTCAAACGGTTGACAGATGCACGCCATTGGACAATGAAATGTAGAAACGCTGCCCAGAGCAATAGTCAATATCAAAAATACTTCACGAGTGATCATCTTGTACTAATCTGATCCTCAGTCTGATATCTGTTTAAACAAACAAAGACATATTTTGATTTGTACATTATTTTGTTACACATTTGCTTTTCTCATTCTCATTCTTAAGCCACAAATATCAAGCATTGTGAAAATCGGAAGTATGGGTTAGATAAATATAACACTTCCTTTTTTTGAGATAAGCTCATTGCTATACTTTTTTATAGTTGCCATTTATTCTCATATATATACATTTTGTTTCTTGTGTATGAAATTTGTTTTTAAATTTATATTCATAATTAAAATATGAGTTTATCCAAGCATATAAAAATTTTTCTCGTACACAAGAAAATATACGTTTGGATATAATATTAAATTTTACATATTTAGATATGTTTTTTATTTTATTTGATATTATATGTAAGAAAATATATAACAAACTATAACAGTGTAGCAAGTATAACAATGACAAGAAAAAATGTTTTTTCTACATTTTTATTCTCTAGTTACGAAACTTTAATTGTTTGTAGTTTATGAAGCAGTGCAACTCATTTTTTTATTTAAATAATTAAAATGTTAACTATAGGACAGTTTGATAAAAATTATAAATTTCAAAAAAATTCGAATGAGTAAAAATATGATTGATATGGCTTCATCTTCATATAATCCAAATAATAATTATAAATTTTTAAATTAATAAAAATAAAGTTCATTGTGATAGTAGATATTAAAATATCTATTAATGAAATTCATGAAATATTCTTTACCGTATTCCAAACGAGATAAATACAAATGGGAACTATAAAATGCTAGATCACGATTCTTGGTATTTCTTCAATCTGGGATTTCAATGAAGATACGTTTATTTTTCAACGAAATACACACATTTACCGGATCTTCTACCATATACACTGCACAATAAAGTATCTTTTATTCCTTTTTTTTAATGTGACATGTCATATGAATCAGAAGCTGATAAAAAAATGGAAAATTTCTGGCACGAAGCTACTTGTAACATTTTAATAATTTATCTTCAATTTGCAATAATCGTTTTATATATCTCTGTTGTGGATGGTACAAAAAGCAGCATAATTATAAGCCTATTAGAACCCAGAGTTTATGTATAATTCATATATTCACTGTCACTTTTTCATTTATTAATACTTCATTAAAAAAAGCCAACGTTATAAACTGTATGATATTTGATAAATCCATATTCACGTAAATTGCTATGCATTTATGTGCATAAATAATCTATTCGCAGAATTGTAGTTTAGAGATAGTTGCTTTACAACGAGGAAAACCTACTGTCGTAGTAATCATTTCGTTCTTATCGATGGAAATTAATCCGAACCGAGTAAGAGAATCAATTATTTTGGGGCTTATAGAGAAGTATACAGTAGTATAAGTATAAACGGAGAAG
The DNA here is from genome assembly GCA_021460005.1 of Tetramorium alpestre. Taxonomy (NCBI): domain Eukaryota; kingdom Metazoa; phylum Arthropoda; class Insecta; order Hymenoptera; family Formicidae; genus Tetramorium; species Tetramorium alpestre. The sequence continues at coordinate 1,838,313 of JAJVSH010000006.1, forward strand.
TATAAACGGATATATATATATATATACACAGGATGTTTCAAAATTCTCAATTTTTATTTTCCTCAATTTTAAAAGATTCAGATTCTTTTTTAATTGATTATTCTATAATTAGGCGCATTTACAATTTCATATATTATAAAAAATAAAATTAGTTTTAACGAAATTTAATTTCTATTTTTACGAAATTCAAGTTTGAAATAAAATTGAACAAAATCTTCATTCGTTGCATTAAATTCAAGTATACGAATTTTACGTCAGGATTTAAAAAAATTTGAGACTTAAGAATTTTTTAAATTATATTGATGACCTATTTTACGCGCAATCAGTACAAGTGTCGTAATCAGTAACAAATGTCGTAAATATGAAATAGATTTTAGATCGAACATAATTTAAGGAAATCACTGAAAATTTTTAATATATTTCTAAATGTATTTTTTCTTTTGTATATGTGTATTTGTGTGTTATGCCATACTGATTATTTTAAGTAATTGTATGAAAATAGCATCAAGAACGTGTGAAAATGATATGCTATCGGTCGTGATTGATAATTATTATCTTTCATTCAAAAACTAATCAATTTTCCTTCAAACGTGTTCGTTGCTAAACGAATGGTTGAGAACACCGTTTAACTTGAAACACCTAACTCGCCTGTATCGCTGATAAACGATAAACTCGAGATACCTGTTAAATCACATATATTTAAACGCAAACAAATAACACGTTCAAGATTTTATTTATTAAATTCCGTAATTCTGACGAATCTTTCTGACATTTGCGACGACATTTCTTAAGAATGTTGAAGACCAAAGTGGCGCGACGATTGCAACATAAAAAAAAGACAATTAATGTCCATTTTTGTATCAATGCAGAATAAGTTTAATCTCGGTTTAACTTACTTTTTATCTTTTTCTAATTCTTAAAACTAAAAAACCGTAAAAAAAGATGAAAAGTTAATTTACAGAGATCTAAGAGAGACTTGCAGAGATTTTATTTACATGATGAAAATCGACACAAAATCGGCAAGATTTTATTAGGTTTTACTTTTTATTCTACTTGATTAGATTAAAATTTTTTTTTTGTCAATTACACGTGCAAGTGTTGGATAAAAGATTTATCGTGCTGGTCGAGTAAAATTTGAAATAAAGCTACACAGATTATTATTTATTATTTATTTATATAGAGATATTTATTCATTGATTTCAACAACTTTCAGCTAGAAGGAGAGAGGAGAGAGTTTCGAATCTTTTATTTTATCTGAAAGAAATTTGAAAGAAATAACAATGGTTTTTGCAGCAAGTAAATAAACCAGACTGATAAATATTTACGAATTTACGAATGTGTTTTCTATAGCATTCGCGACGGAAGTTTTGCGTAATAAGTGATATCGTATTAATGATAATGCATGGATCTTCGCATGCTCCATGATATTTTCTCATTTCCTCTCTTACTACCATTTACGTATATATACATATAGGGTGTCCAAAAGTACTGTATCTAATACAAAATGACCATTTTGCGATGTTCGCAATAATTATCGAGCTAAGTCAGACGAATGACCGCGCGGAGATGATTGAAGAGAAGTGATAGAACCGTTCGAATTAGTTTTTCCAAGTCTTGATAAGTTCGAAACTACGTGGAAATCTTCATTTGTCTTTCACAAATGTACCTTTGTATAATTTCACTTTTTGTTTCTTACATAAAATCTTATTATTTATCATTTAATCAATAAAATTGATTTGTTGATGATAAATAATAGTTTATGTGACATGCAATAACTTTTATCGCTCGTTTATTGTGCCCCCTTATCGACCTTTCCTTTTTACTTCACAAACACGAGGTTTGACGTGAATTACTTGTTATTTCGCTTTTTCCTCTTATCGGAGATTGTTTGGAACACGCGCTTTCACATTCGGCAGTTTACTGTGCAACATTTTGCAATGTGACCTTAGTGTATCAACATAACGAGAAAAAAAGATCGATAGACACGCTGATCCAAAGTTCATAGGCAATAATTATATCTCGATCTCGCGATATGACGCCTTCCGCTTTCGTCGTTCGCGTGTCTACTTCGACGGGTTTCAAGTATTCCCTGATCGTCGTATAAACCGAGTTCCGTGTGAACGTAAAACCACAAAAATCAGCGTCGCCTGGGCATCCCCCACGTTAATACCCATACGTGACGACCGAACCTGTTGGATTGTAGGGAAAACAAGCGCGTAGTTTTGTCGATTTATTTTTATATCGATGGACGTCGTGATGGTAGACGAAAAAAAAGTGGGTATATCCTGATTCCTGGTAAGATTCGATCGACGACGCGCCAGTTACGTGTGTGGATCGTCCTTGACGCGTATCTACACGAACAAACGTTGTTCACGTCATGCCAGGGCCTGATCTATCTGGCACGACTAAGCCTTACACGGTCTGAAAAAGGTGTGACTATGTTTACGTATCACCATTAAATCGGATTTAATAATGTCCGTAGTTATAATNTTGTTGATATATGAATAATAATAATTCGTTTCTAACTCTTCAATGGACGTAATAACAATAAAACTGGATTTAATTAATAGACATTTTTTATGTCCATTTCTAGCAATGCAGATTAAAATTAATGCCTAACATTATTTAACTTGCTCTAACATTTCAGCTTTCTCGAATTTTTAAAACTAAAAAGGACGAAGAGTAAACGCGAGATATTATATAAATGTTTATTAAATTCGGTTTAAGGCCAATTATTGTTATGTCTATTGATGAAGAATTGTAGAAACTTATAAATGATTTTAAAGAAGCATGTACACGCTGAGTGAATTGTTATGACCATGCATTGTCAATTTGAGATAAAATTATGAAAAATATATATTTCTTTAGCAATACTTAAAATCTTAAGATTTCAAGATTCCTTTGAATGGAGATAAAATAATATTTTCGTGTAACGAATATACTTAATAATTTTGTAGGAAGTTGTAAATACATGTTATTAAATCGTATTAATAGTGATATGCAAATGTAGTCTATCTGGAATTACACAGATGTAAGATTGATAAAAAATGATTTTTATTTTATTACAAATCATATTAATTTATACAATTATGCGCTGTGTAATCTTACATATTTCGTTTATCAAAAAATAGACGCATCAGGCGGCAAAATTTCAGAGCAAACTTTTATCTTCGCGAAAGATATAAATAAAATTAAATCGAATTTAACATAATTTAGAATAATGTGATCTAGAATATAGAAAATCTTTATATTTTCAATTTTAGTCTAGGAAACGGAAGAAGAGGAAAGTTGGGAGACTCGATCGTTGCTGACGTTTGATTCTCGGAAGACTAATTTTGATTGGCGAATCTATAAACAATATGGCGATCACGGGATTATTAATCCACGGTTGCAGAAACTCGCGCTCTTTAGTTTCTTTTCCCAAACGAAGTCGGTAGATCCGCAAGGCAGGAATATTGACGAGATCCGATCCTGCACGATCCGGGACGGTCGTTTGCAAGGCGGTGCCTGAACCGGTTTCACGGAAATGAAACGTCCGTGTCCATCGCGCGCACGCGCGCATTCTTTCTTTACTTACCAAATCGCAATATGGTAGGTTACAATTATTTGTAGTTAAATCCCTTTCAAAGATCGTACTGCTTATTCCGTTTTTCTCTATCCACGCGACTATTACCATTACAGATATCATACAATCTTTGCCAATCGATTGAGGATCGAAAGTCAAGAAGAAAACAAAGAATAATCACACACAAACACATACACAAAGATAAACGCGCGTAACAGTATGCACAGTTCTTGTGTCGAAGCGTACATACCTGACCTTTCACACACTTCAATCTTCCCTTATTAACAAAAAAAAAAAAAAACAAAAGGGAATTTCGTTTCAATGGCACTTGGTCTCTTCTTTTAATGGCGCCCGCCCGCTCGCGAGGAGCAGAATTCTAAAGGCCGACCGTATCAGAGGTTCGCCGCGGCAGCAAGTCCTCAACGTAGAGAATCACGACTTGACTCATCGGAACTCTTCACTGAGACGCTACCATCCCGACCGTCCGACCGCGTAATTCTACACCGACTGCCTCCCGCCACTTGTAAACGACCTGTTCGCTGCTGCCTCCGCTCCGCGCTCCCCTTTTTCAAGCCCTCCCCCTCTTTATTTCTCTTCGTCCCGTCTATAGACGTAGAGAGATGTATACCCAGAGTCATAAATGTTCGAACATCTATGTAGAATCACACATTTGTATTGCAACAGTGAAATTGCATCTGAAATTGCAAGTACTGGACAATAAAAACTTGTATAATTTTTTGTCTGTATAATGTATCTGTTTTATGTCTCTATGTAGAATGAAGATATTTTTTTACCATTTTATGTATATAATATTTATTACACTGGCTGTTTTATATCGTTTTTTTTTCTAAGTTATCATTTCTAGATTGACACTCTTTTACTTGGCTACCACTTATCTAGTTCGATGAAATGCGAAATTATTCGATGTATCTTGATAATATTAATACGCAAGCGATAAGAAGTAACAATAGAAGAGGGGCAATCGATGTTAAGGATATTTTTATTATCGTTTCTATTGTTGAAATATTTTATATATGATGTAACATCGATGAAATTGTTATATATACACACACACATATATATATATATATATACACAAGGTGATTTTTAATAAGAGAAAAATTTTAGGAGATGACTGTGTTGATTAAGAGATTTCATATAAACATATATTCTTCTATATCTCTTTCTGAGGAATTACTCTTCTTTAAGGAGATGAAAATTAGATTTTTTTTTATTTTTGAAAAAGTTAAAAAAATGAAATTTGGTGAATGTTTTTCATTAATAAAAGGGATACTTATTAATATTTTTTTAATCCTCCAGTATTGTTATAAGGGATGGAACTAGCAACTTAATTTTTTTTTATTATAACTTTGTAATGGGCCGGAATGTGATCATTTAAAAATATTCGTTAAAACGTTTGATTCTTTCGAAACTTTTTATTTGTTTTATTTTTTTATAAAATCAGTCGTTTTCAAGTAAAAACATAAAATATATTATGTTTTTATATTCTACACTGTAAGAAAGAATTATAAAATTCTTCGGCGTGAAAGAATTATAAAAGGGTATTTCAAATAAATTATTATTAATTTTTATGAGAGTTATAATATATGAATAAAAAAATTGTACTCTATTCCATTCAAAAAATGAGGACCCCTTTGTCGCTCTAAAAATTAAAATTTTATTTTTGCTTTTTATTGAATGTTAGAATTCTAAAAATATTGAGAACCAAATTTTGTTTCTCGCAATTTTTCAGATCAAAATTGACTGAAATCACAATTTTAATGTCTTGCCTTCTCCGTGATTCATTCAGTCGTATTGTTTCTTTCTTTGCAATTACGCTTTTAAACTGTCTCACATGTAAAATACATATTTATAATTGATGAGTTATGAAGAGACTGAGATGGATAAGATTGCCATATCGATCACGCGTTTAAAATCTCTTTAGAAATTATCAGATCGAATAAAATTTAAATTAAATGAACTACCAGTTCATATCTGACATCCCGGTCTTTCTTTCTTTTCACTTTCATGAATTCTGCATTCTCAGGAATCGCAATGCAGCGCGGAATTCGAGTGGCACACTGAAGTGATCTGCGTGAAACATGCCAATTCCCGGAACACGTCTCGAGAAGATGCATCCTCAAGGATTCTCTTGGAACAATTTTCTCCTAGTCACGGTAAACAACCACATCTTTCTTTGTATTAGATTTCGAGAATGTGGAAATTAGTAGGAGAAAGACTGTGGCAAGTGATAAGAATATTTCTATTATATAATTGAAAAAAGTCATATAAAAGACAAACTAAAAAAATTAAATTGTTAATTTCTCTTTATCTTCAAACATGTTTGTTAAAATGTTTTACATTGAAAAATATCAAAAAATAAAATTGTTTTATATTTCAATGAATTTATCGAATTTTGCATTTGATTCATTTCCTTTTGCTTGCCTCGGTTTATTTTGTCACAGTGATCGTACAATAACTAATATTTATGTTTACAGCTGGAGCGATAGCTGGCGTAGTGTTAACTGTGATCGCGGTATTAGCCGCTTTAGTTTATTTCCGAAATCCGGTTGAAAGAGCGTGCTGTCGTCCTTGGACAAACCTGCTTAGTTTCAGAAGAGGCTCAGGGCGTGTCCAATATTGTAGAGTACGTTTCATTCTTCTTTAGAATGTTTATAATGTCTCGTTATTTTCCTTTACCTAAATACTATACATAAACATATATGCTACATATATTTACTTTTTTATAGGTCGATACCACTGAGGAAGCTAGACTTTTGCTCGATGCTTCCGATCCCACGCAATGTCAATCGGATAGCGACGACGATCTTTTACATGCATAAATGTTGTGCTTATTTTTATTTTAAATTGTAGACACGTAATTACTGAGCAGTATATTATTTTTAATATTTCTATAAATTGTCGAATAAAATTCGTCTGGAAAACCCCATGTAAAATTAACTAAATATATTATATTAATAAATTGTGTTTTATATATTATTTTTTCATATTTATATTTCCATTGTCTTTCTTTTTCTGAATTTAAAAATAAATGTTAGTATTTTGTGCAATAAATTGTGTGTATTGTAAGGACTTTTATAGTAAGAAAAAAATGCCTAAAATTAATAACAAGAAACATTATTAAGTTTTATTATACACTTAGTATTATCATTAAATAATTAAATCTTATGTTAGTTTGATTTGGACATTTCCATAAAAAGATTGTAATATCTTATATTCTGTATAACAAGTATATATACTTTGGTCGCAACTTATACAGCTTCTTTACGTTACTTTGTTAGATTTAAAGTTTATAGTATGAAATAATTATTTTCAATAACAATATAATTACAAATACTTATAAAGCAAATAATAAAACGAGAAGAACGTAAGTTGTAAATATACACAAGTGTTAATGTAGGACGCAGCAGACACTGTAGCATTATCCTTTCGTTTACCGGGTTTTGAAACGCATATATCTTCGCAATCTTCATCCTCACACAAGTCACACAGAGTTGTCTTTCTAGGCTCATAAAATGCTCTTGCTCTTCTCGCTGTGCATGCGAAAACATAGCAAATATTTTTTTAAAAATCTTATCAAATGTATTATGTTTCTTTTAGCTTAGAATATATTTTTCTAGATCAATTTTGATTAATAAAACATTTACATTATACTTACATGAGTCATAATAGTCGTATACAGAAACGGGAACTGGTTTTTGCTTAGCTACTTTATGTGTCCTAAATGCGGACACAGTTGGGCAATATTCTTCTTTCACCATCTAATAATAAATAATTTTTCATATATTAATTGTATTTCTTTTCAGAATTTCAAAATGGAAACTTTGTTTAATTTACGTTAATTGATCATTATTTATGAAGTGTATACCTTGTCGAAATATAAAACCACCATTGTATCACCATTTCTCGTTTCCACACGCTTTACATGTGATGATATCTCTAAACTCGGTAGCGAATCTCTGTCTACTGTGAACCCAGAAGGTAGGCTTACTTCCATAACGGCCATGTTGCTCTCATTTGTTTCCTCAGTTGGAACAAACCTACAATGATTGAGAAAAATTAAACTTAAGTATATATTTTATATATTTCTTTCCACTAGAATCACAAAATAAATTAAAAAAATTGCTTCTTTTTCATGATAATTCATGATATCAAAACTTAAAAAAGAAAAGTAATTTTTTTACTCTCACCGATATGATTTAAGATTGTTAAACTTAGATAATATTAAAAGACAGTAACGAGAATTTACCCAGAACAAATGGAAAGTTGCAAATGATTAGCGTTGGAATTTTTATCCACTTGAGGATCCAAGGTAAACAGTGGAAATGCCCCAGTCACGTTTAGATTATATTGATAGGAAACTTGCACTAGCACGAAACCTTTACCAGACGCTGTTATATTAACGTATCGTGTTTTCGAAGGTAGCTGCAAGAAATGTCAAAATATTAATATCTTGCTGTAATAACATATTTACGCAACAATTCATTTAAACTTACTATGTGTTTTTGGAGTATCATGGAATTGCCACTATTTATGTTTATGTTGTTTTGACCTTCCTCGTATTTAAACGCGATTCGAACTGAACTCGAATCCTTTGATAGTTTTTCAGCAAGCTTCGCCAATGCTTGAAGTCCAATCACGGTATCCTAAATTATTTCACATATAATTTTTAATTAATTTTAGTTTATTCTTATTTACAAGTTTGAGTTAATCATTTTGTATTTAAAATAATTGCTTACTTGCGTCGATGCAAAGCCACCTTCTGTATTTCTTTGCTTGACAAGCCACTTCATTACAGGAATCGCATCTCCGACTAAATTGCGTTTAAGATACAGGAGTAAAGCGTACGATGTCATTTCAACATCAACGGAACGCGGTAATGAGTAGTGTGGATTTTTATCGTCTTTCGGAATGGGTTTGCTCCACCATTTCAGGCCCTGTTTTGTCATAGCTTTCGATTCCAAGAAGTTAAATGCCGACGTCTCATAAGGATGCTTTGCCAAATTTAAGGCATAGGCGCACAGGCTCAATGCATAAGTATCGTTTAATCCTTCCATATTGCGAACAATATAATCGACAGCTTTGTTTATTGTGTTGCGATATTTTCCCACAGTGTCCTACAGCAACACATTCGGTTTTGATAATTATGCGATGTGGAAAACACATTTTTATTTTGCTTTTAAATGATATATTTCTAGCAAAGAGTTATCTCTTTAAATGCAATTAAATTAAATAAAAAGGTAGCGCGCTAATAATAGTGTTTACCTCATTTTCCAAGAAAGCAAGAAGTGTGTATGCCGTTAAAGCGAGTCCCTTGGCAGCTCCACCCTGCATATCGCGATGACTAACTTTTCCTACTTCGGGAAAAGATCCATTTGATGCTTGATTATTGGACAACCACTGCAAAGCCTCGTTTATGATTCTATCCTCAACTGGTATATACTCCGCCGCTTGCTTGAAAGATTTCGCTACGAAGGCTGTAAGCCTGGTAAACGTAATAACTTTAGATTTTCCATTCAAATGACAAATAAACCTTGTAGATGATAATAATAATTGTTAAATAATTTTGTCGAGTGTACCATGTACTTCCGCTAGGATCCGACATGCCAAACGCGCTAAACGAGCCATCGCTATGTCTGTAAGTCAACTCCTGCTGGTAGCCGACGTCCAGATATTTTAACGCTTTGCTTTGCACGGCTTGCGTTAATTGATTCGTATTCTGAAGAATGTTTTCTTTTAATATAAATCACAGTATATGCAGCATATATCAGAAGAGATTATTGTCGGTACCTTGAGATAATTTAGAATGACGATATTCGGTACAAAGTTAAGCATATTCTGTTCGCCGCAACCAAATGGCATTCTTATTAGATTTGCCAAATTCGGAATGCTAGGACCCAAGATGTCACCTGCATAAAATCAAAGAAGTAGGATATTTTTTGAGATTTTACATGCAATAAATTTGCATAAGTATTACGTAGTATACATATATAAATTATATGTATATATTGTGCTAAAAAGCCGGTTACGGATTGATAATTCATTATGGATTATAAAAAGTTTAGAACAAATTGACTGGGAAATAGAAAATCGACAAGATCTTGTCAAATTGGAAGCAATATATGCATAAATTAAATAATATTATTACCGACTGCAGAAACTTGTATGTTTTCAGATCCTGGAACTGCATTATTAGGTATGTTAATGGTGACGTTTGCACCGGCCTGATCAACATTTCTCAAATCCAGAAATACCGCTTCATTCTTGTATTGCGTTTCTCCCTCAGCCTTTAAATAAAACAACATTTATGCTAATAGTCGGACAATCGTGCAAGCAAAAAATAAGAATGAAGATTATTACGTTGACAAGTAATTTGTGCTCAACACTGTCGCCAGCTAGAACGCTGTTAGCGGTCACTTTTATATTGATGTATCCCAAATCTCTTGGAATAATCATGAACGACACACTCGAGCCGGAATTGGCTTTCACGTCGACCTTTTTCTTGCGATATAACTCTAATTCTGAAAAATTAAACAATTTAATTTTATAAACTTATCTTTTATTATAAATTTGCTAAACTATTATTATAATAATTGGATTCCCATAGTTACAAGTTACATGCAACAATTGCTACAATTACAAACAATAAGTCAGCTATTATTATTAGCCTCTTTTTTTTTCTCGAATTAAGTAACGTTATACTTACTTGGTGTATCATGAACTTCATTGGAAACCTCCGCGAAGTCAAATTGTCCCATGTTTGTCAGCAGAACTTCGGCTGTTACGTCCTTATTCATATAATTGAATACCACAATCTGTATTCCTACGATTTCTCCCCTTATTACCGAGTACGGCAAATCCACGGATATGAAGAACGGTTTGAAAACCTTCAACTAATGAACAGATAATAAATAGTATAAATAGATAATTAATAGCCTGGTAATTATAACAATTATTCTTTTTATTCTTTTACAGAATAATTCTCTGTTTACAATACTGCATAGATTTTCATCGATTTTACTTATGCACGTGTATAAAAAGATGATTGTCATGTAATCGACTTAACATCTCGTCATTTATTGCAGATTAAAAGAAAAGATTGATAGAAAATAAATAAAAATAAAATAATAAACTTGCGAGGAAAAAGAATCGGTGAATTAATAAAGCTTGTGTTCGAAAAGAATTTCGCAATTGAATGTATCATTTTCTTTGTTACAACAAATTAAATTATTAAATTCACTACTTGAAAAAAATGTATCAAATAAATTGGTTTTCTTGCAAGAAAGTCAATCTTTCCGTATACAGATTATATAAATGGATATGTGTACCTTTCTGGGTTCCTCTATAAGACCTAATCCATGCGCATCGTTGACAGAAAATGCAGTCAGTACCCAGGATGTGATAGAATCCGGCACGGTGCGTCGTATTTCTGTTTTTCCATTATACCTGCAAGAGCACATATGCTTAATATTATCATAATCGCGCAAGTCTATGAAGTATTTCAAAGAGTATTCTACATCTCATGTACTACCACTTAAATAATAAACTGAAATGTACAATGAACTGATCTACCTCCGAAAAGTAATGTTTCGGATAGCGATAAAAGAGATTATATTGCAGCTTTCTAATGAAGCGACAACACGTAGATATACACGATACAAGCAAGTTGTTGAAAGTTGATGTAACATGAAATATTGAAATATTTTACATTCGTATCCTTCACCTTTTGAGAGACACGTTTTAACATAAATGAAATAGCGAACAGATGTTACGAACAAAAATCGAACGTTCCTCTGTGAATGAACGGTGATGCAAGACAGTTCGTTTTTCCAAGAACTGAGATATGCATGATACGCAGAACACAAGCCTTTGTAACGCAACTTACATTTACATTCTCGAGAAACGTGAGATCGCACCTTTACCTTGATCAACTTTCACGTAACTATGCAATACGGTATGCACGTTATTTACAGGTATACAGGGTGTCGCTGGAAAAAATTTGCTAGGGGCATGTCCGAGGGCCAATGTATCAAGCGAAAGTAATTTTAATTTTACAACTTCGATTTTTTTGCAATTTACATACATATACCCTGCATATATACCGCATTTACACAGACGTGTATAAACACGCTAAAAGTATACAAGATACGGAATAAATACCCTGAAGAGAAGTTTGTGAAAAGCCAGGTGTTTAAGATGTCATGCATTAGGAATACACGGGGCTTATTCCAGACAGGGGGTGGGATGCGAGAGAAGGCGTAAGGACCTGCCAGCGGTGGTCTTGTCGCTAATCTGTGCGTGACAGGTGGACCAAGGTCTGGTCGAAGCGTGGACACCCCGTGAGGCGAGCCCGTTATTCTACCCTCCAAAATTTGTGGCCCTCCTGCAATCCAATTCTGCATGTTGTATTACACCAGCCCCGATCATGGCTCGAAATAAGGTAACTATATTCAAATACGATCGATATACCCTAATGAGAATATCTCTTTAATCCTAACGATATCCACACGATATGATTATTTTCACGGAATGCTTCAGATCTACCATCACTTTTTTCAATTACAGAAAGAATTTAATTTTCGGAATCATTTCTTCAATGAAAGTTTGAAAAAACATTCTCTTATAGTATATCAGTGATAAATTTTTATAGTGATAAATTTTCAACATTTAATTTGCATCTTAAAGAAATGCCGGTTTATATACATTTATTATGTAAATTCGTTTTAAGTTGAAATAAATAAGATTTTATTCAAAATTAGATTAAGAGGAATGTCATTATTCAGTTTTACGTTTAAAATTTGTTCATCCAATTTTTTTTACGTTCTTTATTAAGTTATAAATATGGTTTTAAATATTTTGATGTTGGATCTTTCACATTAGAAACATTTTTTTCGATGGCAGTTCTGGATCACTCTCTCTATACCATATAGTTATTATCATTAAAAAGCATCAATTTTTAAAAATTTAATTTTTTATGCAAACAGATTGATGAACATAAAATTATTCAATTTTAATAATAGATTGCTCAAGGGAGCAAACATTTCAGTTTTAGAAAAGTTAAATACTAGAATATCAAAAAATAAAACTTTAGGTATATATTGAACTGTAACATGAAATAATTTTAATGCATAAGAAATTAAATACGATAGAGATAATTATAAATCTGCACAAGAGAGAGGCCTCAATTCCGTAATAAATAACTTGAATTGATGTATTTTATTTCACCAACTCTGCATCTACTGTATCGTATCAAATTTCTTAAATTTGCATCTATCTCTGAAAATGTTTTTTACTAATTTCAAATAATAAACTTATATTTTTATATATTATAAAATATTATTGTTTCGTTTATGAGTAACATATATAAGCTATAATATCACTTAAGAGCATTTAAATTTTATTTATGTAAAAGAAATGATCAGAAATAGATGTATGTCTAATAACATTAAAAATTATAGAATAAACAAAATACTAATTTCAATTTCGGATTATATCCGAAGTAAATTAAGTATACATATACATTAAAGATAATAATATCTAAATCTACATGTTAGATAATATTCAAATAATATACAGAGCGCATATATACAAAGCGTTTCTAAATCGACGGAAATCAACTTGCCGAAATGCAAAAAGATCCTAACAAGTTGAATTTTTTCCCGCCACCATAAATTACCCAATGCCATTTCTCACCGCACTTCAATGCGCAACTTTAATGCGAAGCATTCTAGTTTGCGTTATTTCTTGTACGGATTTTATTATGTGTTAATATTTTAATTAGGAATATATGGATATTGAATTTTCCACAAAAATTCTTAATTGAAAAGAAAAATTATATCACCATAAAAGAAAATAGTAGAGCTTGAAAACGCATTAATGAATTAAAGAAATGCTATGAAACAGTATGGAACGATTCCTGATAATTAAATGTGTATTCAAATGACTAATTAAATATTTACAAAATTTATCAACGAAAGTGTAGAATGATAGTGTGCCTGATAATTTATTACGTCAATGGCATTACCCAGCGTCAAGCGTTTGCCAAAGCCAAGTTTCAGGGAAATTCTTGCGAACTTTGACCTTCTCGGGCGGTAATGCAGCAGATGCCGGGCCTGAGAATCCCCCAGCGGACGCATACATCACGTCCTCGATACTAGATCTGTAGTATACTACACACATACAAGCTCGGTTAAAAAATATATATCTAATCTGACCAAGACTCAACGGTCGATACTGATTAAGAGAATAAATCGAGAACGAGGATGTTATTCTTATGCTATATTATAAATAAATTGGAACGTAGTTATTCGCATATGCTACAAAATATTTTAACTTAAAAATACTTTATATTTAATAAATGTGCGCGTTATGTTTTTAAGTGCGCGTTAGTCTTTTACTAATTAATAATGTATCTTAAATTTTGCATTTTGATACTTACGTATAGGGAAGTTCTCGTGGACGTATCCGTTTGTGAGAACTACTACGCCAGTTTTCTGTCAAATACATGTCATTTTAATCTGATTATCGGATAATAAACGAGAGGATAATAAGACAAAATATGTCACAACATATTTTACTTGAAACACTTCATCCGCTGTTCCTGAGCCGGGCCTCCAGAAGTGACGGCCGAGGAAGGCATCTCCGTGTGGCGATGCTTCTGCCTTGTCGTAAGACTGCAGTTCCTTGTACACTTGATCCTGTGCCCAATTAATGAATACAATTGAAGTAAAATAAAATTATAAATTTACAGAAATTTATAAATATTTTTAATATACAATTACTACGTACATAAGAGATATCATTTCCGGATTTCAACAAGAGGGATCTCTGATCAACGCCTAACAATCCAATAAAAGAATTTGGTTTCGCGGATATCATAAGATTAACGTTGGCCCCGGGTGCAACTTCGTCTGGTGTTAATTTAAGATCGACCTATAAGATTATAATGTTAAAAGATTATCTACATTCACGCTTTTTTTTAAGTATAACATTCGTACATCCATTTCTATTAATGTAGATTTTAATCTCGGTTTCATTTACTTTTTATCTTTTTCTAGTGGTAAGAATTGGAAAAAAAGTAAATTAAACTAATTGTAAGATTAAAGTTAATCTATATTGGTAAAAATAGATATTAATTTTACAAACGTTATAATAACTTACGTGATTTTGAAGTACCCCCGTGAGTTCAATGTCTAACGAGTCCACTATTACTTCTCCATCTGTTCGTACGTAGTATACAATTACGTGTGCAGTAGGTGCCATGACGTATGTCGCTAAAAATCTGAAACGTGTTTTTTTATCTAAAATATCAATTTTAAACTCGATCAATTTTAAAACTCGAAAGTTTCGGATTGTGCTTGTAGATCAAACAAGTTCAAGTTTCAGGATTATTTTTTTTTCTGTCACTTGAAAGAACACATCTTAAGATTCGATCATCGAAAAGTCTGAGGATTCTTCTAAGAGCTTCCTTAATATTTAAATGCCTTACTTGAATGACGTCGTGTACTTGTCTTGCACGTAGATCGATCCTGCATCTAAGATATCACCACGACCGAGTATCTCGTAACTTATGTATTTCAACGGTGCGGTAGAATTCACTTCAATGTCGACGTAATTGTTCACCTTGTAGATTATAAGATTGTGAGAATATTATTTAGCCGAAAGATTTTTCAATGTAATAATAACAGATGCAAAATATACCGTTGGTTTTTCCGTTTTCAGAATCGCTTGGATATATTCATTGCTTATAGACATAGCTTGATTAGTTGAGGGAAACCACTCATGGAGATTCATATACTGTGCCTACGTATATATATATAAATAATTAAAAAAATTATTACATATTTTTAAGTAACACAAAAAAGCTTAATTAATAATTTTTTACCTCTATATTTAGGGGAAATGAAAAGTTATTCTTTGCCTTAGGCGGATAAAAATCTAGTTGCACCATGCCATGCTCGTCTAATTTTCTTGTGATATTTGAATACTCTGATTGATTATATGTGTACCCGTATGCAATTAAGACGTCATTTTTGGTGTCTTGTACTGGCGATCCGTCGTGATATGTTAATTTAAACTGCAAAAAAGATAACATAATACACAATATGTTACAACCTGAGTATTTAAGTTTACTTTTTGCTCTTATAATAAGAAATTCGACTTACGAAAGCAGTATATTTTAGCCCTGGTTTGAAATATTCTGATGTTCTTATTAATTCCATCGTGTATGGGTGTTTGTGTAGCGTTACTTGCATCGAAGTGTTTTGCCTTCTGGTAGTTAATTCTTCTTCTACTACTACGTCAATCATGATGGGCCTTTCATATTCGTCAGTTAATCTATAAGATAACATATACATAATAGATGTACAATACAATATATGTTAATACAATATTTCATATACAATATATGTTAATACAATATGTCGATGTAATTTTTTATTCCGAGCAGAAATTTTTTTAAATGCTACAATGTTTTGAAAAGCAAAAGAAAAATTCTGAAACATACTTATATAACACTATATACATATATCTATAATCATGCAATATTATGTTGGATTTACCTTAATTCATGCAGAATATCAAACTCGACCGTAACTTTCCCATTAATTGGTAAAACTTTTCTCACAGGTTGTTGAAATATTGGTTGAATCACGCCGGAAAAAATATCTGGATAAGCTGTTATTGTAGCTTCACCTTTTACTGGTTTTCCATAGGTATACCTAAATTATGTCCACTTACAAATGAATATTTTCGGTCAAATGTGGCTTAAGTAGGATCAAATGGGTCAAATCATTAATCATTTCGATTCTTTAAGTAATCATAAATTAATGTTTTCTGAAACGGCTGAAAAATGTTCTTCAAGGTCTGCCTTCACTAGAAACGTAGGATTCGTGCAGATTTGTTAACGCAAAATTGTTCATAAATCTTTTTAAATCCATAAAATTTATCTCCCTCGTAAATCGTTGCTGGAACAATCGCTTACTTTGCGTGGACAGTTGCTATAACTTTGGAGTCTTTGAATTGTACGTGCTTCGGCGAGTCGATTGTTACTTCGAAATTCGGCAGAACGTATTCCGCGACTTCAAATTCCTTCTCGAACGTCTGGTCGCCGACATTGGCGATAAGCTTCCACTTTCCTAATACGGGCGAATGCGATAATTCCAACTCACTGTTGAAAATACCATGAGTCACTTGTGGTCGAATCCATTGTTTGATACGATTACCATCGCCATCCTGTAACAAAATTTTTCCTTAAATATTTCTTGTAATTTTCAAGAAAAATTAATTTACTATTTTATTATCACGTGCGAATATTAAAGTTTACGCAACATCGATATACGACAAGTTTTATGTATGTACATACAATGAAAAATATAGTGAACACCGGCTAACATCAATATTATAATTTCCCATTCAACAATGCAAGTGTATTATAGTGTATGTTACAAATAAATTACATAGTTGAATAAGAAATTATAATATTGATATAACGTTAACTTGGGATGACGCGTGGCTCCGTGCTAACGCGAGATTGTAACGGAAGGGTCCTGGATTCAAATCCCAGTGGCCCCTCATCCCATATATGTATATTTCATTTTTTGAACGCCTACCGACTGGAGACCGACTCCTCTTCCGGAGGAGAACCGGACTTCCGTAATCGGTAGGAAGGAGAAGGAGAGGCACAATGAACCTAAGTGAGTCTGAGTGCCACAGTCAGGCTTCGCTGAGAACCCCCCCGCCCCCCTTAGCATTATTATTATAACGTTACTTAGTGTTTATTGGCTATACATATATATATATGTATATACTTACGACGATGTATACATCCGTCGGTCCAACAATGCTCGGTCTCAGCCTCGAATCCAATATTATACAGCGGAACATAACTTTGTGACCGGGTTTATAAATCGCCCGGTCTGTCTGGATGAAGACGGAGTAACTTTTATGCATGTACTCGATATCCTTCGATTTATAAAAATCAATACCGGACAGACCGCGTGCTGTGAGTTTGTATTTTCCCGGCGTGGTCTCGCCAATCTACATTGTAAGAAAATAAACATTGTAAGAAAAATCAACAATATAAATGTTAAATTATGAGGTAAATTAATGATATTTTTTTTACTATTTTTAACGAAACTTGTACAAGTTGTTACAAATATAGACTGCAACTGCAAATTTTATACGTACATCTAGTCGCAAAATCTGAGTGGAATAAGGCTCAACGATTGCGGTTCGAGAAATGTTGAATATTCTTCCTGAATCGAGTTCGCCACTCAATTCAACGTATATCGTTGACGGCGTCGACACGCCGGTGATACTCGCCGCTACATGATACTCTGAATCAGGACGCACCACTTTCGGCGCAATAATAGTGTAATACCTTAAAGGAGAACAAGAATCTTCCTCATTCCTTTTCCATTCTATTCTCTTCGAACTTATTAAAAAAAAAACTATATCTACCGTTAGTATGTTAACATTGAGGAATTATCCCACGTTACAATACAATCATACACACGGTGGGCTTTCATATAGTCATATATTACAATGCAAATACGATTTGTTATTACAAGGCATTGTGATAAATCATTTTAAATAAAACTTGCGACGATGTCTGATAATATCAGATTGATATATTTGTACTCACGGTTCCGCGGCTGCATTTGAGATTATTCCCGATAGCAATAGAATGCCTAGCCATTCCATGTTCCAAGAGGAAAGACCTGAAGATGAAGAAAAATCCTGTTGTATTTTCAATTGCAATTGAAAAAGTATAAGATTACGAATGCGCAAATATTCCATTAAACAGAAAAACATTTAAACATCTTTAAGAAATTAAAACGGTTTTGATATAATTAATTCAAAATTATAAGTTGAACGTAATTTATTCCAATTCTAGCAAATATTTTTATATGTTTTCTAATATTTTATTATATGAATTGTATTATATGAACTATGTATTACTTGGAAATTTTATTTTTAACGATTGAATATATTTTTTTAATATTTTCATGTCATTTAATACGACGTCAAAATAACAATTTGCGTTTCCACAGAAATGATCTTCCAAGATTTTGCAACAACGACAATCAATTATGATTTTTTTTTTCTACAAACGTATTACGAGTGAAAACTCGGAAGGCAGTGATAGATAAAATGAATACATAAAAGTCAAGAATGTTAAACATTGCGAGAGTAATTAAGCGTCATTATGTACGTAAGTGACACAATGTACATTGCGCACACAGATGCCCATAATTATGTCGCCGTGCAGTTTCCCTCCTTTTGCGAAAGCTCAGCTCGTCACAATACCGGTTTTTCCGGGAGCCTATTATGTACATCCGTCATCGTTAATTTTGAAGTTATACGATCCGAATGAAATAATTAAGTAGCCGTGAGAGGAGAGAAGAAGACGACGGATAAACACTATACATGATCGATTATTCTTCGAATTAATAAGAGTCTCGATATAGCCGTGTCAAATTGCAGTGTCGGAGAGCGACAGAGAGAAAGAGAGAAATAAAAAGCCGGGGAATTCCGACAAAACACACGGAAATATTTTTTGCACGTTATATCCGCGTGTTGTATAATAACTCGTGCCGGCGAAATCGTTCCTACTCCCGGGAGATCTCTGAAATGTTGTATTTGTCATAAATTCAGCTTTACAGATATTCATGCTACGCAGATATACGTATTTCGTAAAAGTATAAAGTAACTGAATGTCACACGTGATAGCAAATATAAATGCATACCATGTGAATTTTTAAATTTTAGAAGCACGCTCTGTCGTACAGAAAATACAGAGATATGATGTAAGAAATTATGCAACGTACTCCGTTTAAACTTTAAATAAACATTGTAAGAGATAAACTTGCTATCATGTGTATCCCAGATGTAAAAATGTAACGTTTTCTTTCACGCTGTAGCGATGAAATGCAAAACACTGTTCTTATCTATCCGCGTTTTGATAACTTAATAGCTGTCAGGATACTCGATACACATAAGATACTTAAATCAATATTATTTGTTTATGATTCAGGAGTGTCAGATGTTGACATCGCATCTGAACGATGCTTATTTAAATCTAATTACACGCATTATAGAAACATAAAGATATATTATTTCTTAATAGCGATAATAAATTCAGTTTATACAAAAGAGAAGAGAGAAAAATTTTAATGGGTCAGAAGAGTTTTAATTTTAATTAATTATAACTGTTTCAATCCTAACTTTATTAAGTTTATTAAATTTTTCAATTAAAACATCCAAATACATTTGTTGAGAAATCTTCGCCCGTTACTTTTATTATCACTGATCAATATTTCTTTGATTTTCGAAATGTGATAAAGTTTGTTAGGATTAAATATAACTGAAAATCCAAAGAAATTTAGTTTTTCGAAATCGTTTTTCTTTTGTGAAAAAATAGTTGACATGTGGTGTGAAATACCGCAAGCGACAAATATAAGATCAAATTATGTTCTCAAGGTTGAAAGTCTCGTAATATTAGTAGGATTTAATTGCATTTGACACCTTTGCACTGCTCTGCTTCTTTTGCGAAGAAACAAGATATACGTGATCGTACTGGAAATTTTAACGACTGTGCGATACTGTGCGTTCTTAATCATATTAACTGTATCACGAAAAAATATTATGCACATGTATCATTGAAATAAATTATTTTAAAGATATATATTAATGTTTTATAAAATTAATAATATAAACATAATATATATTATAAAAAATAAAGTAAAAAATTTATTCAAAAATTGTTTATTAATATTGAAAGCAATCTTTTATTAATATTAAATGTTTCATTAATGATAGCATAAAGAAAATTAAAAAGAAATATATTCTTCAACTGGATCCAAATAGTACCAGAGTTCTAATTTCAAGGATGCATAAAGCTAAATTGGAAAGTCGCTATAAATTATAATTTCTCCCACTAAGGAAAAATCGACCACAAATTAATCAAGAAATCTGTCATTAAGACAATACGCGGGAAGTGGGACACCCCGTATATGTTAATAGAGCGAAATTTCTCAGCATGAAAGTGTTCATATTAGGCTACTCTACTTTCCACTATTTTACTTTGCTCCATAAATTGGGAAAACCGGCGGTCAGTCAATTCAACGACCTGTCGAACGTCGATCCCATCGATTAAATTCCACCTGTTGCCAGCGTATTTCAGCCGCCGCCGCCGCCGCCGCAACGAAAGTATCGCGAACGATTCGTCGCTACGACTTTGGGACTTTCACCGACCGGGGGGATTTAGGGCAAACGCGTCGAGGAAAAAGGGAAAAAAAGAAAAGAGAATAATGGTCAGGTACACATTATGTTCTCGGCTCATTAAGCGGACAGTGTCGACGATCCCAAGTCGCAGGTAATGCTCCGAAGAAAAGAAAAGGGACGGCTACCTGCCGCGAGAGCAGGGTAAAGGAGGTCGCGTCATCGCGCAAAATAATTCATCTCGGTGACTCACCTTGTTACAGACGGAAGCGGACGAGACTTCCTCCGCTGCACCGAGAAAACTCCAAAATCGATCGAATCCCGAACGATCGTCGAGGCGGAGAGATCGCCGTAGACGGTCGGCGTCGGCGTTTAACGCGTCTCCGTGCAACGCGCGGTAGGTAGACGCACGGGGGGGCAGACACCAAATCGGAGAGTCAGAGAGCTCACGGAGTGCGTATTCACGCTCTTGCTAGCGGCCCAACGGTTAAGCAAGTACTGACGGCCACTACCAATCATGGCTGCAAGAAACCGGGCAGTGCGGTTTCCCTTCCGCCTCCACCGCGTCTCCGCCGGGCTACGGACGATCTTTACCGTTAGATAAAAATAGCGCGATAATGTATCGGCTAGATACGCCGAGCTCTCATCTCGCAAAAATCCTAGAAATACATGCGGTTCCGCTTGTTTATATATTTTTTTAAATTATATGTTTTACCAGTCTCGAAAGATGTTACCTATCTGAAATGGAGCTCCGAGAGGCTCGCATGCGAAACGAATTGCATTGTCTCATGGGAAAATCCCGTGGGTTCATCACGAACATTCTCTTTTCTTTTCTCAAACGCTTTTCTTTCTTCCTTGAAGGCAGGCGTACCTAGGTAGAACAAGAAATCACAAAGATGTCAAAATTACATCAAAATGATATCAAAATGTCATTATGTCATTTTATGCTTTAGTGTTATTTTGATGTCATCATTTTTATTCTATCTAGAAATTATAGAATAGGCTTCGTTTTCTGATTTGGATCAGTATTATCCGAAGCTTTTTTTGAACGACTATTTAATTATTTAATACCGCAAAGTGCTATCTCTGAGAGATAACACAGTTGCATGTTATTGACACGCTTTAAGATTCAATTTAATGATAATTGCTTTTATTGCGCTACGATTACGCTTTATGGATAAATGTAACATTGATGCAGCTAGCCCTATTGACGTATCGTTGAAAACTCGAACGATGATGGAATTCCAGTGAACAAACGGATATGGACACGATTAATTGTGACGCATCCTGACGCCGTGCGGCGTAATCTTAATATCCTTGCGTAGGCAACATCTCCACGGCGGCGCGCGGTGACTTTAACGCGTGTCCCGGTTAGCGAGAGTAGACGAGGCCATCGTGTATGTAGGCCTGCTGCAGCATTTCGTATTCTTTTTGGCGATGTGTTTGTCGGCGTATCCTACGCCGCTGAAAGATGCTGCTTAACACCGATGAACATGTATTTAAAATTTCGAAAAAAAAACTAATTAACTTGGAAATTTTCTGAACTTTGTCCCTGCAGTTCTTTCCTCTACGATGATCTTCAGTACGCTAAGACAGTTGCAGACATTGTTAGAATTAGAAATACAAAGTACCGCTATTAAGATTATATTTTCTATAAAGGAAACTTGCAAAACTTGCAATATTTTCGTATAACCCAGGCCAATTACCCAGACAACAAAATGTCTAAAATCGGGTCTTATGACTCGATTTTAGACATTTTTTTTAGACATTTTGAAGTCTGGATATAGATATAACAAGAAACGGACACTATGGTGATTGCAAAATGATTTCAAGAATTTATTCTTACCCGTTATTACAGGATCTTTACAGGATATCCTGTATATACATATGTATATCATAGACATATACACACATATACATATATTATACGATGTGCGCTATCGGAATATGCGCTAACGAAACCTTCTCAATTGTTGGATTAGATTTATTAGATCAAATTTCGATCAGGATGAGGAAGGGCAAGAATGGAGATTCTAATATTGTTCGAAATATACCCTAGAGAATATAGATTGACCCCTATCGGCCCTATCGACGATTTTGGTCTAGCCGCCACGCCAAACGTGGAACTACGTGGCCACATTCACTGTCGATAAGTCGCTTCCGTGAACGGTGTGTCGCCGTGCTAAATTTTCGACCATGTCGATAAATCACAAACCGGCCGTATTTTCAAATGTAAGCCCTCCTATCACATCGTAGCTCGCGACTTACCCATCTCTGTATCGCGAATCGTCCCGCGGTCGTCAGTTGGCCGCTTGGGTCGCCAGTAGTCGCCAGTCTAGCGAATATGGCTGAGAACAATGGCAATGGTTGTTATTGAGCCAAGACTCCTTTCCGCTGGTACTTGTCAACAAAGACGTTACCCTTGATCTTCACGACGGATTACGGCCGCCTGACGTAGCGTAACCTAGTAAGTTGCCCAGCCTCCCGGGGCACTCGCCTCCTACGCGAGTACTCGACGCCGTGTCTCTCTCCCGGGTTGTCTCTCGCTCGTGGAACATTCTCGCGGGGGTTGCCGCGAGGCGGTCCCGTGCCTCCTGTCCCCGGCGCCGCTTGCCGATTTCCGCTGCCGTTACAACGCGACGCACGTCGCGTCGGCGCCCTGCCGTAACCTCGTGCACCCCGTCCCACCGGGCAGCAGGACGCGCGAACGCCTCTTCCCACCTCTTCCCCCCACGTGCGGATGCAGGCGCGAGCATCGTACTTACCCAGCATCCGCTCGGACTTCTCCCTCGCAGTTAGCACGCGGCCTGCCACCGCCGAGGACCGATCGCGCGCCTGCCCGCCTCATTGACCTGTCGCGAGTCCGACCGCCGACTGCCGACCGCTATCTCGCTGAGCGGCGCGATAAATCTGTCGCTTTGAACCCGCCGTTCTGTTACGTGTCGTAACTCGCACGTCCTATTGATCTCGAGTTCTTATCTCGACTTTCCAGACACTGCTCTCTTAAACTCTCAAGACTCCTTGGTCCCATCAATCGTCGTCCAAGGGTCAATTCCAAATTGTGGAATTGGCCCCCAAGTATCACGTTACTAAGTGTCGCGTATCTGTAACGTAAACCTTTTTCCCCGTCGCCTAAACATCTCTTTCAAAACACTCGGCATTTGATATTTATGACTGACCTCGTATCAACTGATTCTAGTTTTATCACTATCAGCATCTTTTAAGAGCAAAGACGCTTTTTTTAAGGACTCAGCTAATCACAATTTGTATTATTCATAACATACCACATCATTGGTGGACCTCTCGATGGAAATCCCGGCTAGTTCTCGATATAAAGACTCCTTTTGAATTATGCGAGTTAGTCCTTAGTCTCTCGTAGCTTATTGTACAGCTGCTCTGTGTACTTGCCTAACAAAATCTTATGAAAGGACATTGTGTATTTTGTGTATTAAAGTTTCAACTCGCACGCAACAGTTCCGTTATGATCGAATTTCTCTGTATGAGAGGGTCGTGAATGAACGTTATTTGACGTTATTGAACGTTATGTGACGATTAAAGTCCGTTTGAATAGTCTGTTTTAGCTTAGAATATAATTTACTGCAATTCACGTTATCATTGGCATTATCAGCATTGGAAATTTTCTCTTTAAAGTAGAGATTTCAAGCTTCAAAATGAAAAGAAAATTTTCAAATACGACAAGTTTTCGCGAAGTTACGATTATTTGAAGTTGAGTGAAAATTTTGATATAAATTTTTGTTGCGTTAATTTTGTGACTTAGTGTATTTAAAAGCGATTTTAATCAACTAAATATGTTCCATACTGTTCAATTTTCTGCCATCTCTCCACGAGCGATAATAAAGCGGATTTATTTAAAATTTACTTGATTTTCGCTACTGAATTATGCATAGACCCAACTCACAATGTATTTTTGTATAATCTCTTTATGTATAATCTCTACAAAATATTTAATGCAGATGAAATGTCGCAGTTTTCATGTAAATTATTTAAACATTGAAGTAATTGAACATTTATGAACTATGCAGTATTAAAAAGATATTTTTACAAATATCTTAATCTTATTAAATTTTGAAAGTATAAATCAATTCCTCTAATCAATTTGAAAGTATAAAATTAGTAACTCTATTATTTATTTAATTTTTCACAAGTAGAAGTATAATGTACACTTTAATGATAATGACGAAAAATTTTAAGTTTGCTTGGAAATATATCTAAGATTAAAATTAGAATTACATGATACTTAAAAATTCTTTTTGTGTCAATTGCAAATATATTGGACTTTTAATCAATTTTTTTTAATGTAAAATTATGTATGAATTATGATATCATATATACAAGTAACAGAAATTTATTACGTTTGATACCATATTCAATTTTATGAATTATAATGAAATATTTTCTTTTTTTTATGTTTTAAGTGATAACTGAGGCGTTACATTAAAATGTATTTTAAATATTGAAATTTGAGAAAATTCAAACAAATGAGAAAAATACTTATCAAAATCTTAATTGATTTTATTTTATGTTACAGGTACACGAGATTATGGCAACTGCTATTCAGGAGAATGGCATGAAATCGTTAACAAATAAATCACTGAATCATGTAAAGGATGTTAATAATTTGGACAATCCAAACTCCTGTACGGAAGGAAAAGACAATAGATTGTTCGATGGTCAACTTCAATCTTATGTGGATCATACCGAGGAGTCTCATGTGGAGACCCACGAACAATCTCACGAAGAGTCTCCAGAGCTTGATATTGTTATTAACAATGTAGTCTGCAGCTTTAGTGTAAGATGTCATTTGAATCTGCGAGAAATAGCGCTCAAAGGATCTAATGTTGAATACAGAAGAGAAAATGGGGTATGTGCTGATAACTTTTATATGTTTGCACTCTCAACAAAAAATGATTATGCTTCTTCTTCCATTCCATTTCGTTTCCATTATAGTCCTTGATGAATCAAAATTTCCAAGATGAAAGCGCTAGAGAATCGATTTCAAAGCACTATACGTATAATTGCTAAATTAATTAAATATCAAGTAACTAAAGCAGTTTCATACATGAACTGTAATGTATTATCAATGATATTGTGCGTTTTAATGTAACATTCACTGTTGTTGCATTGTTTAATTACTTAATAAGTAGTTGTTTAATTAACTTAATAACGCTCTATGTAAAAGTAATATTGTTAAGATTATAGTAATATAAATATTAATAGACTGTTTAATGACATAAGATATTTTTGTTACATGTTGATATTAAAATGCATAATCACATCAAGCTATTTGTTAATTTTATTTTATTTTAATTAGCTCTATAGATCTTGGTTTTCTTAATAATTTTGTAACATTTATAATTCTTATCAAATTATAAATCTCTTTTCTAATCTCGACTGTGGAAAACTAGTTTTAAAATTTATTTATTGTTATTGTTATTTGCTACAATTATTTTGGAATAAAATTTACATTTCAAATAGTTTGTTTTCATCACAGTAAAATATTTTTCAATTAAAAATTTTAATATTGTATGTATATGTAAAATGGTAATTTTGAGAATGTAATCTGTATCTTTTGTTTGATAAAGAATTGCAATTCAAAGAGCTATCCAATACATTATATCAGAAAAAAAGTGATTTTTAATTAAAACGATTATATCACGATTATGTCTTTCTTGGAATAATTATGATTATTGGTGTAGGTAGGGGAAGAGGCTTGTACTTCTTAGAAATCTACAGCTGCTTCTTGATATTTTTTCTTAGACTCAGCACTTTCTTAGACACATAGGTATTAGATTACAGCAGCTGTAATAAAATCCTCTTGATACTGATTGTTATAATTAAAGCAATTCTTGATCATCTTTATCTATAGAAAATATAGACAAATTAAAAATAAAAATTTTTTAAAGCAATAATTTTTGTAAGGTTTAAAATTTAACTGTTAATCATAAATTATAACAGAATATATTAAATAATATATTAAAATATATTTAATAATTAGAAAAATCAAGATATTTTATATACTATCGATTGGAAATTTTTATTCCAAATTAAAATTTAAAGTACTGCAGACAATAATAAACTAGAATACGAAATTTATGGATCTTAAAAATTTATAAATTTTCTTATTTTAGTTTATTATTGTCTGCAATACTTTAAATTTTTATTATTGTCTGCAGTACTTTAAATTTTAATTTGGAATAAAAATTTCCAATCGATAGTATATAAAGTATTGATAGTATAGAAAATTTTTATTTCAAATTAAAATTTAAAGTACTGCAGACAATAATAAAATTTAAATTACTGCAGACAATAATAAACTAAAATACGAAAATTTATAAACGAATTTTTTAAATCCATAAATTTCGTATTCTAGATTATTATTGTCTGCAGTACTTTAAATTTTAATTTGAAATAAAAATTTCCAATCGTTAGTATATAAAATATCTTGATTTTTCTAATTATTAAATATATTTTAATATATTATTTAATATATTCTGTTTATAGATACAGTATGTCAGAATGAAAAGTTATATTTAAAAAACATACATAATTTAAAGTGTATACATACATAAATTTTATTCGTAATATTTTCAGATGATAACGATGAAATTGAGAAGACCATATACTACAGCGTCTATCTGGTCATCTGGTAAAGTAACTTGCACTGGTGCAACCAGTGAAGTTCAGGCAAAAATCGCAGCACGTAGATTTGCCCGTTCTCTTCAAAAACTTGGATTCAGAGTGAGATTCAATAATTATAGGGTGGTCAATGTATTAGGCACTTGTTGTATGCCATTTGCTATTAAGATAACAACATTTTCAGAACGTCACAAAGAAAATGCTGAGTAAGTATAAAAGAATGGACAGTTAATTATATTAGCATACTATAAGTATTATTTCAACTTATTTAAAGAATTATTCAATTAATTTACCAATATTTTCCGTCAAGAATCTAAGAATCTGTTAAAAATCTAAGGAATTTAACTTATTCAAATTATTATGAAAATGCATTAGTTAATATATACAAATATAAATGCACAATGGTTACGTAATTATTTTTATTTGATATACAGTTATGAACCGGAATTACACCCTGGTGTTACATATAAGTTAAAAGAACCAAAAGCTACTCTGAAAATATTTTCTACAGGAAGTGTTACTGTAACAGGTTGGTATTAATTATATATTTTGTTACTATACAGACTTGTTTACGTATTTATTGATGTATTATTATTTTTATTATTAAGACTTTCAATCTTTATTCCTATGTAAAATTATATCAGAAATTTATACAAGAAATTAAATTATATTTTTTATCGTGTCGAAATAAATACTTTTGCACTAATCAATATTTTTATATTTAATATCTTTTGATTTTAGAATGAAAATGTTAAAAATATTTCTATACTCTTTTTTTGGTCAGTAATTTAATTCTGTATTTCAGTATTTAATTCTCATAAAGTCACATAACTATATAACATTTGTATGTTATGTTATGTTATGTTACAGCACCTAACGTTGCTGCAGTCCAAGCGGCAATTGAACACATTTATCCACTAGTCTACGAGTTCCGCAAGATGCGAACGGCAGAGGACGAGCTTGCGTTGTCAACGAAGAAACGCAAGTTGGGCTTGAACAAAAGAAAATTGGATGAGTTCCTAAAAGAGCCAGGTTCCTCGAATGAAAGTATGATCTCTGATGCAGAAGAGGCACTCGACGAAGTAGGAAGTGATGGCAGTTGGGACTGATCTGTTTTATTTTATCGCTCTACTGTTAAATGTGAAACTGTTGTCTATATCTCGTTCTTTCGATATAATAGATACATACTGCTCTATGTACAAAAGTGTTATTGCTAAAAGTGAAGTGAAGCGTAAATTCGTTTCCATATAGTGCATGGACAAATGTGTGAGTGTTAGGGATACAAATAGAGTATATGCACTTATGTGTACGGCTATACACAAGGGCATAATTATCAAGTACACATCAAATGAACTGATTATCATCCTAAAAATGATATCATAAATAGTTACTTTTGTTAGCAATATCACGTTATAAATATAAATATAGATATATATGTAATATACTACGTATATTACAAATGTAAATATGAGTATATATATATTTATATTTGTATTTATATACTTATAAATATATAACTTCGCATATGGATGTATCTTTGACATCGACATGTACATATATACATACATATGTATGTATATGTGTATGTATGTTTAAATATGCGTAGAACACGTTTTTAATTATAAAATTCATTAATTTTTTGGAGTTTATTTATCAGTAGGCAAGACTCATATATGTATTTGTTTCTTTGGGCAAGTGATTAGTACAGGTGAAAAAGGAAGGAATGCATATTGTTCATACACACATACGTATATATATATATGTGCATGCACGAACATATTTATGCATTTGTGAATTATAGCCTGTACACATTTATGTTTCCATTTATTTTCATATTTAATTATAACTAGTTTTGCTTAATTAACATATTGTGCCAAAGATAGATATTCAAAATTTAAGACAAGTGATCAAGATGAAACACACGATCTTATTGTAATGATTAACTTCCATAGTGCTTATCCAATTGATTGGAATATGCCCAAAAATATTTTAATTTCCTAATCAATATTTTATAGAATGTATTCCATTGATGAAAAATTATTTTATTTTATTTTATTTTATTTGGATTTAGTTTTCTACAAAATGCATACCAATCAGTATAATTCTATACTGCCAACAGCTCGTTCTCGCTCAAATAACTTCTACTATTCAAGAGAATTATGTATCCTATATGTTTATTATTATTCCTACATTTAATATCTCTTAGTATATCTTTTAAGTGTACAAATTTTATTTTATTCTGTTTATATCCATATGTTTTTCTATACAAGAGATTGGTAGGAATCGTTTAAATGTTATCATAAGCACACGTGTAAATACGCCTACATTTGTTACAATACTTTAAACTACAGTACATCTATATAAAAAATTATATTAATAGCATAAGAGTACGACGAATAAGAAAATTAAATCTTAATACACATTCATTTTTATCTAATCAACCAAGAACTTGTATGAATGATATTCTTCCATTTCAATATTTCGTTGTGTTTTATGATGAAGTTTGGTGTATTTTTATTTTTAGAACATTAAATGTATCAAAATTTTACATAAAAAAAACGATTATTTTGTATTGTTTGGGCGAATACGGGCTGTTTTTTGTGGATGTAAATGTTAAATTTTTAATTTTGATTTTAATATTTCTATTACACAAAAAGATGTAGTCTGGTTTGTAGTATTCATGAATTCAGATTTACATATTACACCATGTTTATCTTATTTACGTAAACATAAGAAAATGAAACTGGAATCGTGACACTCGTTTAGAACTGTAACAAACTATTCTTTATAGAAATTATAGTTCATTGCGTCGGTGTTTTATGAAAGGTACTTCTTAAAATCGCAAGTTTAAACGTATGAAACGAATGTATTGTGTTCAATGAGATATTTATTTTCGACTTACATATACATACATATACTGACTGGAATTGCATATTCTAGAATCTGCAACAAAGACATAAATAATGCGATAAGATCCGTTATAGCGATATTTTTTTTTTATTATTAGTCATCTACATACACATTATGAATATTTATTTGTCACTTACAGTATCCTTATGTTAAGCGCATTTGAATCATGTCATTTCATGTGATTTTCATAAATATTAATTTTCTAAAAATCTAAAAAATCGCCTGAACAGCCTACGACGATGTTTATTTTGCTCATTCATAAAATACTTTCATGAAAAGAAATATTTTTACACATAACTTTGCAAATCTAATTAATTGTATTTTTAGAACTCGGTTTTTATTACAAAAATGTATATCGGATATTGTGCAAAACTTACACTGAGGGTAAAATATAAAATGCGTTGTCTTTATACTTCGCGATTATTCACATATATACAAAGTTTAACCTTTTACTTGCAATTAGCTGAAGAAAAGCAATATATATTGGTACGTGAAAATATATATAAAGATTACTAAAGACTTGCGTAATTCGTTAATAGGGAAAATTAATAGGAAAAAATGTGAATATCATAAATACTTATCTTATCAATTATTAAGTACAAGAGAATACGATAAGCTATGGCCGATATTTTATTAAATGATTATTAATCTGTTCGTGCCATATGACATTATACATTCGTTAAAATTAGTTGAAGCAAAGTTTCATAATTTTCATGATGTATATATTGTTTTTACACTGAACAAATTTTTTACGATTTAAGCTAAAGTCACTGCCCTTAGTGTATTCAATCAGAAAATGTAGGACTAAGTTCACTAATGAGTATGTGACAAACTAGCACATTTTGTTTACATTATTGGAAATAAATGCTATTCTTTGCGTTATTAATTATAGGAGTTAAAGTTTAAGTGAATAAAGAAGTTGAACGATAAAACATTGTCGAAGTGTAATGACAAAAATAAATTCTATCATATATTTAATTTTCATGATTACTATAGAAATGTTTCCTTTTGTTTGCATTTGATTTTTATATTAAATATCTAATAAAATATAGCATATCGGCGTATGTGGATATATATATATATACATACATACATATATATATATATATATATATATATATATATATATAAAACATGAATGAAAAAAGTATAGTTCCTCAAATTTTAGTTTCAAAAATCAAAAATTTCTTTGTGATATAAAAAATGTCTTCGTTTCTTTAATTATATTTATTTTCTTTATTTATATTTATATATAATCAATATTCTATGTATTCCATTTTCTTTAGGTTTAAAGTATCATTCCTCAAATGCAGCAAGTAATTCGCTTACTGCAGGATAATAGTAAAGAGCCATAGTTTTAGCATCCTAAAAAAGAAATGACATTAAAGGCAAATATATGCATTAAAAAAAGCTTAATTTAAATATTTGTTTTAAAAAACTTAAATAATATGTGTAATTTTTTTAAATAAATCAATTTCCTTTTTTACCTTTAAATTATTTTTTAAATTAAAAAATGAATTTAAAATTTCCTTTAATATATTAGCTTACAATAAATTACAAGTTATTTAAATTTGAAATAAAAAATTTATGCTAGATATTTTAACACCTACCTCTTTTGTATTGATATTTAGGCCTGCTTTATTTAATGTGCATCTATACGATAATGTGGCATAATGATTACTAATATTCAATAAGGTATCTAAATTACAATCTCCTAAATCTTCAATCACTTTTTTTGAAAAATTTTTCAGAAGATTACCATTCTTTCGATCACTAAAAGGCTGTTAATAAACAACTCTTTAAATGCTGCTTATTTGTACATGATATCTATGTAAATTTGAATTTAGCATTTATTATTTTTTGTTCATACATACCTCATCGTACCATAATGCTTTATGAATATCATGTGCATAAATACATATAGTACGAATTTTTTCTTGATATACGTCTGCTGGCATAATTTGGCGTAAATGTGAACTCATTTTACGATATCTGTAATCCAAGTATCAATAACATAAAACAAAATTAACTTCAAAGAAATATTAAATAAAATTAATACCTTAGTAGTAATCTACAAACTCTTGACAAAATAGCGCAACTCTTTGTAATAAATGCTCCATAGATGACTGCTGGTGGTGGCAATGTCCAAGATGATACATAACTACGACTTTCTAATGTACAGATCTTTGAAACAAATAAATAATTAAAAACCAACCAATTAAACATTGCAACATTATTTGTGATTTGATTATTATACATACCTCTTCATAAAATGCTAAAATTTCTGATAACAATATAATATTATAATTGTGTATGCTTAATCCACAAATAATGAGATTTTCTAACGTCGTTGTAAGCACAGGTACAATTTCTGCTAAATCTTCTGGTGGACCTTGTCGCATAAAAGGTGATGCATGTTTTTCAAGTCCTTGTCTTACAAACTATAATATATTATTACATTTATGTAATAGTGAAGATATAATAGAGATAGATAAGATATATAAAGAAAATGTCAAACTGTTAATGTAAACATATAGTAAAAGTAGTTTTGCATACTTTTGTCAAAATCAGTATTCATATATAATTTCTATATGCTTGTAAATACTGTTTTATATACACAGATTGAGAAAATAATATACAATTCTTACCAAGTTTGTAATTAGTTTCTTCAAAGATCTAATTATTTCACATTTCACATTTAAATTTGATTCATAAAATATATTCTGTACATTTATCAGA
Source organism: Tetramorium alpestre (assembly GCA_021460005.1). NCBI lineage: Eukaryota > Metazoa > Arthropoda > Insecta > Hymenoptera > Formicidae > Tetramorium > Tetramorium alpestre. Next base: position 1,871,428 of record JAJVSH010000006.1, read on the forward strand.
ATGATTTCTCGTAATTCTGCAAATATAAANCACAATATTTTGATTTAATATTTCAACATTTTTTAAGATATTTTCTAAAATAACTTACCAGTTACTGATACAGAAGTCATCCATTGTAATAAATTAAGTAATTTTAGTAGGTGCTCTCCTGAATTATAATATAAATATTTATCAAAAAATAATGTAACTGTAAGTATCCCTTCTTGCATGTATCGAGAAAATTCGATTGTCATAGTTAAAAATTTATCCATTTCCTCTTCAGAAAACTTTCCATTTTCCAATATAAATGCTAAAATATTAACATAGTGATTTAGTAATATACATATTTTAATTTTCTGTATAGTAACAATAAAATGAAATATAGACATATACCTCTTGTAAGCGTATTATAAAGGTTGTATGAAAATCTACTTTGATACTGGAAGTCTGCGTATGTAAGAAGATGATAACCAGCCATATTTGCCAAAAGTGAAACAGCATTACAAGGCAATTCAATATTCTGATGATACTTTCCTAACTCTTCTATGCTGAAACATGTATATTATGATACATATATTAACATTATATATATTAAAATTAATATAAATGATGGTTATGTGTTATTTCAGTCATATTACTCACCTGCTTATATCAAAAATCGACTTTGCATATTTATCTTTAAAAATACTTGAACCAATGTGAAAATAACCAACAGATGGTAGAAGCGCTTTTTTCCTTTTTCGAGCTTTCGTATTCTATACATGTATAATTATAAAATAATATGTATAAGATTTTGATTATTTTAAACTTATACTGTTATATATATATATATA
>JAJVSH010000006.1:1872559-1934184 GCA_021460005.1 Tetramorium alpestre
TATATATATATATTAAAATGATTTGTATATTTCATACTTGCATCACATTCCAATTAAAATGAGCTTGAGTATTTTGACGTAATTGTTGAACTTCCGCACGATCTTTAGCATCTTCTAAAGCTAATCGTATGAATTCAGGTATAGGTTTCCACACACTTTCTATATTTACTGATTGTATTTTTTCAGGCACCAATTCTGGTTTATACGACTTAAATAAACTACAAATACACATTTAATAATTATTATTCCCAATAATGGTTATTTTACCAATAAAGAAATGCAATTATACTTACGAAAGTAATGCAATAATATGTGTCGGAGGTTTAGAGTAATTTTTCTGAAGTGCTAATAATCTCAAGACATCTCTGCGAGAAACATCTTCTGGTCTTGTCAATACGTAGATAAGACGTGCTATGTAACGTTCCTGAAATTCACCTTTTTATATGATATAAATTATTCTATTAAACTGATTTAAAGTTTAATTTAGACAATTTATATTTTAATCATTATACTTTAATAAATAGTAAAAATATATATTAAAATATATCAAAGCTTTTCTCTAATATTATTTCCAAAATAAAATTTCCTAATAATACTAAGAAAATCACAAATTGAAAATCACATTTTAACATTCTGTCTTAAATACTTATTAGATATAAAATAATTATGTAAAAAAAGAAGTATACATTACCAGTTTCTGTTTCTTGATCATAGTATAGAAGAAGATGTCGTAATATATGTTGATTATTTTTCTATCTACTAATTCAAAATCCCATATACCTAAACATTAATAAAAATATACTGTTATACATGCACATAGATACACGTATTTATAATTTATAATAAATGTAAGATCTTGGAGTAAGAATACTATAACATTCGAATCGCATAATTAAATTACCTATGATCCATTGTATAACAATTATGCAAACGGTAAATGGTAAGTTATTCAACGAAGATAGGCACCAGGTGATCATATTTTTCACTATTGTCTCAGACAGTTTGTATCTTGGAATCAGACATTTGATCAGTGATACCCGTTTGACGGAACCTAATACATAAATTTGGAGCTCAATTTAATCATGAATGTGTATGTATAGTCTTTCAAAATTATGAAACACTATAATGTTAACACATGTTATTAGCAAGATACCAACCTAAATCTATTTGTATAATAACATCTACAAGTTGACTGAGAATATCGTCATCTAATCCTTTTGTGGCAGCTTCCTCTTGTAATACGGTATAGAATGTGTTAAACTCTACTGCATCTTTTGCTAAAAGAAGAAAAGAAGGACACAACTCTGAATCTCTGAATCTGAATGATTAATCGTATGATTAATAATTACATACATGTAATAATAATTATTAATTACATCTTGAGCTTTGTACATGCATATATATATTATGTAAAATAAAAAAAATATATATATACTCAAAATATATTGTGTATAAAAAAAATATATATATATATGTGTGTGTTTGTGTGTGTGTGTGTGTGTGTGTGTTAAAAATTTATATCAAAACATGTTGAAGATATGTTCCATTTGAAGGTAGCAAAGAAGATCAAGAGGCACGGTAGTGTCTCGCGCGCCAAGTATATGAAACACAAATAAATTTAGATTCACTGATGTTTGCAACTTACATTTCAGAGACTTCATAAATTTTAAGCATGTTTCTCTCGTCACACTTTCAACCATTCTGATTTCGTTTATAAAAATCACAAAAGATTGCACCAAATTGTCTGAAGTGTCAACGGACAACAACGAACCTGAAAAATCATAACAGAAAACCGCGAGCTATGACTCCACCGCTACTTTCAAATCAAAGCGTGTGTGCGTAAACGCATCATTTTACAGCTCCAAACATTATGCATTGTTTACAATAGTAAAGCCTGTATCAGACTACATTGGAGATTGAGAATAGATTGAAATTTGATCAATTAGAATATTTACAAGATTACTTTATATTAGCTTTGTTCTAATTAACTTCCAACACAATCTCAATTTATAGTGTAAAAATAAAGAACTCTTATGTCCATTTGTATCAATGCAGATTAATCTCGGTTCTAGTTCTTTTTCTAATTCTTAAGACTAAAAAAAGTTAAAAATTAAGTTAAAACTGAGATTAAAGTTAATCTGCAGTTTATCTGTAATAAAAATAGACATTATTGGTTTATTTCGTTATTCCGTTCAGTATTATGCATTATGCAGAAGCTGTGTTCCCGATCTAAGGTTCCGACCAATCGCGTTGCTTGATTTGACATTCAGAAACGGATCGAACAACGCGATTGGTCGAAACCTGTTACGTCTTGCGGAAAGTGTGCGCGATGGCCTTATATTTTTTTGTATGCCATTTTTAACCGCGCGCCCTCGTGAAAGTCACGATAGTCAGGTTCTAATTCGGTTCGGTGGTTTATGCGTGCGCAATTTGTGCGGGTGTCGGTCGGGCGTTATCTAATTACGCGTAGTGCTAATTGTGAGAGATTAACTGTGCGAGACGCGAGATAGCGGTAGCAATATGGTAAGTCTTTACGCTATAACCCAAATCAATAAGAGATATAACCGTACACGAATGTGTGCGACCATCCATTGACCGTCACCGTTTTTTTTTTTGCAGATGCAATTTATGTTATTGTTCAGCCGTCAAGGGAAGCTGCGCCTGCAGAAGTGGTACGTCGCCCATCCGGATAAACTGAAAAAGAAGATCACTCGCGAACTGATCACCACGATACTCGCACGAAAACCGAAAATGTCTAGTTTCTTAGAATGGAAGGATGTTAAGGTTGTTTATAAAAGGTACATGATTCATCAAGGACGTATTCGTCCAATGTCTCCGTTTCTATCAAGCTGATTAACTTTATCTTGATTTCATTTATTTTTCGTCTATTTCCAATTCTTAGAACTAGAAGTAGACAGAAAGTCAAACCGAGATTAAACTTAATCTACGTTGGTAGAAATGGACATAAGAGTGATTTTGACTAAACTCCGATTAGTTTAATCGATGACTAATTTATCGAGTACCAACACTACTTTGCTAACCTGAATAGAATTATTAAATCTTTGCGGTCTCATTAAAGTATTAAAGTAAACGGATTAAAGACAAATAATTATATAATTAGAAACTTTGCTTTAAGAAATTTTGTTTGCATACATAAAATAATATAGATATCAATAATTAACATGAATAGGTTTATTTTGTTAACATAGGAAAAAAAAAATTTGTTTAGAAACAAGAAGTTATACAGTTAGACATTTTATTTCTGCCAAATTAAGAGTTTCATCAGAATTGCTCTAATCTGTGATTATACATTTTGCAAGGTGATTGTAGAAAGTTTTTCTTCATGATCATAAAAAGAAAGCTTTGAATTTATCCTTACAGATATGCAAGCTTATACTTTTGCTGTGCGATTGAACAGAATGACAATGAATTGCTGACACTGGAGATTATACATAGATATGTTGAATTATTGGATAAGTATTTTGGCAGTGTGAGTATTATGTGAAGTCATCTAATAGTTCATCATTTAATAGTGTATTTTTACTCAATTTTGTAATTTTTTTGTGTAATTGTATTTCATAATTATATAATATATTATTGATGATAATGTATTATTAGGTATGCGAGTTGGATATAATTTTCAACTTCGAAAAGGCATACTTTATCTTAGACGAATTGCTTGTCGGTGGGGAGATACAAGAAACTAGCAAGAAAAATGTATTGAAAGCCATTGCTGCCCAGGATCTGTTACAGGAGGTTAGTTACGGGGAAGTACCCCTTGAATTGTAACATGTCTTAATTTATTAATAGCACACAAAGGTTGTATTCTTGTTATTTTCTTTTACAGTCAATTTTTTTGGCTGTAAAAGAGCTACTTCTTTTTAGATCGTTTTATCTAGCTGTTTATACGTAATGCGTTTAAGGAGTCATCTAGCAAAATTATATCCATAGAAAGTACAAATGAAAATGTTATACTTGCTTTTGCATAATATTTAATCAATATTTATCAATACGTTAAAACGATCTATACGCCATTGTTCCTTCTTGCCAGTCATGCATCGTTTCGATTAAACGATCATGATGTTGCAGAAGTCAAGCATGTATAAAATCTATTTAAACTAGGTGAGCTCAAATTGCTTTTGATTTTTTCGATTTAATTATTTGCGATATTAGTTTAATATTTTCTTATAGATGTAAAAACTTGTGAAATTTATAATATGTTAAAGTAATCCTTTTTGACATATAATTGATCTTAAGTGTTTACTTTTCAAAAATTTATTTAACCTAGTAATAATAGATTTATACCAATACATAAACAAATACTTACAAGACACATGCATGAAGGCATTTAAAGATATTAATATATATAATTGCCTCTTTATACGGAGCAATTTTCGAATTTTCTAGCTTTATTATTGCCTGTCTTGCGTAATCATAATAATGTACATATTATGTCTATAGACAAATGAGCTTTCTTTTTTTGTTGAATTCTGTGTTGTTGTAATGTTTGATGTTGCACGATGTGATCGAACGATATCTAGCTTTTACATTCACGTTGATTCTGTATATGAGAAGTTATACGATATGTATATTCACAAGCCAGCATTACAATTTACAAGCTATTTCACACATGCTGTCTTAAATAATGTAACTCTCTCATATCAAGTCTTCGATTTCTCTTCTTTTGTCAAGTGCTTCTTTTATAAATGTAACATCCAACTTTTCTATTTTTTTTTTTTTTTTTTTTTTAAGCATGATCAATATGTCTGCATTGTAATATCATATATCGATAATAGAAAATTGTAAAATAACATGCTTAAATGTTAGACATTGAATGTCGTTATAGACAATCTTGCGTGCGTAAATGCTTATATACGCTTCTCGTTTAATCTTTACAAATGAGCTTGTATAGTTTATTGTTAATATTTTAATTTGAATACGACAACATTAAGTATCTGTACAACAGCAACTACATAGGAAGTACTGTTTGGTAATATTGTTCGTAATTTATATGACAGAAAAAGATAGTTTTTGAAGTTTGTACAATTTCTTATACATATACAAGATTTTCTGCCATCTTTATGCTTTTGATAATTATAATTTTTGATTGTTGTAATTTAAAACGAGGAATAGTACAAAGAAAGTATTTTAAATATTTGCTAAAAGATTTTTATCGAATTCAAGATATTTTACACTATATATAATGCAGAAAGTTTGCAATTCATTTTATTTATTTAAAAGAGACAATACTAAAGATAATACTAAATTTTTTCTCAACCTACGTGCTATGAAAATATTTTATATATATATATATAATATATATATTTTTGCGCTCAGGTATTGATGAGTTTAAAGTCTTGTAGAGAAGCCACATGTAAAAACATGATACTGCAAAAGAAAATTGCTAGATCAAAATCAAATGTTTTAAATTGGTAATAGAGTAAATGTATAAAATAGGAATTGAAACGAAGATAATTTAAATTTTATTTAAAATGTGAACATTATTTGAAATTTCTAGACTGCAGTAATGCGTGACAAATACTTTTCATTGTTATTTCATTCATTCTGCCATTTGAATAGTATAATTAATTAAATTGTTTATTAATAACATATTGTTTTCAGTATACATGCCATTTAAATGATTTGATAAGAGTAATGTAGAGTATCATTATTCATTCTAGTCTATTATTAGCTTTTTAAAAAAATTATTTTACAGTAAATAGATATGATAAATATAATGCTATAAGGTTATAAAGTTTGTAAATTTAAAAAAATATGTAATTTATATGATTCGATTTATAAATTAAAAGAAATTTCTTTTATTTATGAATTAAATTGATTTGATTTCCGATTAATTGGGACTGCCATTTATTTGGGGGACAATGTTGAAGAACATTGTCCCTCAAGAAACAAATTAAGATTATAAGTTAAATTTGTTTCACTTATTTGAAACATTCCGCCACTTTATCAGTGGCAATGATTGGCAACAATAAATAGTAGTGAAAGTAATCTATATCTGTATTAGATATCTACGCTGATTTCATCCACTTGTAGAATAAATAAAGAACATATCAACGTACAATTAATTTTTTCAAGATAATTGTTAAGAAATAACATGCTTGTTTGACATGTAGACACTTATGTATGTACGTATGTATACATGTATGTAGTTAAATTACATGTTTTTACTTTGTTTTTTGTGTTTATTTTTTAAAATTTGTACATTATTTTTTGTATATTTGTAATTTAATTTGAATACATATTAATATCCAATAAATGATTGTTTTTTTATCTTTTTTTTTTAAACTTAGTCAAGTTTAGCTTTTTGCTAAAACTTTGCATTGTTGGGACCGTCGCTTAATTGAGACAAAATAGTATATTTCTGTTGCGTCCTGATTAAATGGAATCTGTTGTATTACATATATATATATATATATATATATATATATATATATATATATATATATATATATATATACACACACACACACACTACATTTGAATTTAAATATTAAAATTTCAAAAATTTGATACATTCTTTTGCCTTGTATCTAAAAATGTATGTAATATTCTTATTATTGATTAATAAGTTACAATGAAAAGCATTACACTTTTTTTAAGTATACTTTTAAAACTTAAATAATTAGGAAATATTAATTAAATAAAAGTGCTATATTTATGAATAATACATATTCACAAATGTTACATTAAACATATCTACAAATTTAGAAAAGAAATCGGGCATATTATATGTATATTTGATATATACATATATAATCGTACAGTGATATAATCATGTTTCATGTTATTTGTAATTTTAGATAGCTACACAAAATAATAGAAATTTCTAGGAAACACATAAAATAATGAATACTTCATTGTACTGCATAATTATTTTCAATATCAAAATTGCGTTTAAATTGTTTAATTTATATAATATACATATATTAATTTAAAATAAAATGTGCATGTGATGTTAACAGAATGATGAAATATTTTCTAAAACCGAATAAAAAATATTACTAATAGTTAGATTGCGGATTTGCTTAAGCAACTCGCTGAGGTATCGATGGCAATCATTGTGCCCGGTAGAGACGTGGAGGCAGAAAATATAAAAAAAAAAATGTGAATGCAGTAAAGGAGAAAGATATTGCTGAGCATAACGATTCTCATCAGAAACCGAGCAATTAAAATCAGGCGAGCTAATTCGCAAACTGCTGTTAACTGCCATATGAGTATATGTTTGTCAGGTCCGTACGAAAGCATGATTTATTGCACCAGTGCAATGATTTATGCACTTGTATCGTTTTTAATAAAGGTAAAGAAACGTGTTGACGTATTATTGCCATATTGATATCTTATAAACTTAGTACTCAGATTTAGATTAATCAGTTATTTCATAGATTTTACGATAGTAGAACAGCACTAGTACTAGGATAAATGAGAAGTGTATTATTACGTATATGTTGCCGTTTATAAATAGAATGTTGATATGTGTATATGTATGCCTCCAAAATCTAATAAATATTTTTCAACAATTGTATTCATTTTGTAACATTTGTCTCGTATATTCTGTTTTCTAAGTAATGTATCACTTAGTTTTACCTTTTATGGAAATGAATTTCAAGATTTTTATGCAGTTTTGCTGATTTTATCAATTATCTTACACAGGATAAGACTTTTGAAATGTGGCACATTAATTAATTAAAATATTTTTCAAAATATTTAATTCCTGGGAAAAATGTTACAAGTAGAAATTATAAAATTTAATAATAAAATTAATGTTATTGTAATTGAATGAATTTGATTATAATAATTATCCGTTCATTGTATCTGTCGAGAAAAATGTCATGTATGTAATTTTCTCTAAACAAAATAGGACGGATTATTTTTATTATTACATTTACGATAGTTTTGAAGTTTCAAAAATAAATATTAATGTGATTGACAAGAATATTATGGGACTTTTGTACGTAGAGAATTGTATTTTAAATGTTGACAATATATTGTACAATAAATATGTGTGTTAAACCCTTGGTAGGTAGGGACAAAGTAGAAATTTAGTGAAGACTAGTTAGTTTTTCTTTGTTTGTTGTGGAAGGACGAAGCTGTGGAAGGTGCTCTGCGGGATGTAGGGCTTTTATAGGTACCCTATTGTTTGCATGAGCTTCATGGACAGAGTATCGACCCACATGATCGACCGAAAAACAAGAAAAGGCTTACCCGCTGCATGATGCCATTACGATTCTACTATATAAATACATAAATTTTTCAAGTCAACTTTACTAGTCATATACAAGACGGTTGAGGCGTCGTGTATTTTCTTTTTTCTGTGACGAAAACTTTGAAACTGGAAACTGTGATAAAAAATAAATAGATAAAATAAATAAAATTATTTAAAAATCAATTATTTTTTTCTAGATTTTTAATAGAATATGTGGCAATATTCAAAACTTTATCAAGAGGCATTGTTTAAGTTTAAATAAAAAATAATTTTTCTTACATATATATAAATATATTAAATTTTCTTATATATAAGAATTTGAAAATTTATACATACGAAAAAATGAGTGTTCGCTTTTAGTTTGTTTCTTTGTTAAATATTCTTTCTAGTATCAATTCTTAATAATTACAGACAGAAAATTGGCAGAAAGTACACGATGCCTGAAACATTCTCTGTGTATGTTGATATATTTTTATATATCGAGAAAAATTCTCACAGAACAAATTATTATGTATTATTACTAACCAAAGGCTGAACTACGGTTCTCAAATCTTCTAACTTTTAACATACGTATTAATGAATAAGTGATCTATATATAGTTACCTTACGTATTTTAATCTTCAACTATGGCAATAAAATTATCTGTATTCGTAAGTTATTTTTATGAAAGCGTTGTATATGTACTATCGAAAAGCGTCAGTATTAATGTGATTATTGCATAGAACGTATGCTTCTTACGCATCTATGTATCTAGTTAAAAGAAAGAAAAATGAACCTACCTTTATTATATAAATAATTGGAAATTTATACATTTCTTTATATTCTTTATATATTATATATGTGCGTACACATATATTATATAAGCATCAATATGAGCGTCAATTTTAAATGTCATACATTAAGTGTACTAGTAATAAATATATGTGAAATCTTTATATTGTAATTGAAAATTAACGCGCATAAACCTTATTAGCCTACGTTACATCAATCACTTGCGTTAGTTCCAAGTCAAAGTGATATGTGTTTCAAGTTTTTGTTGAAAATTAGTTCATTAGTAAATAAGAGATTCGCAAAGGCAACGAAATATGTTAGCTGAATATTTTCTATTATAAGCTATCGTGCGGTATGGGCTGTATAGAGCTGAATCGCCTTCTGATCCTATCTGGAGGATCTTCACAATTCGACACGTTGCATGTAAAAACAAACAATTTTTATTGGCGCTTAAGATTTCAATCGAGGCAATACATGAATATGCGCTTTGTGTAGCCAAACAAGTAAAAGTTATTCGGTTATATGAAAAGGGTTCAGTTCACCATTTGAAGCTGCATCAAGAAGGGAATTTTATTATGAAGTAGGTACGTGTATGCTTATATATATACTTTTTCATTCTATTTTTCATAATGTGTTTAAGTGTTAAAGTGCAGCATCAAAGTAATTGATCCCTGTTCATATTATTATAAGACATTCCGAATATGGTATTGATAAACTTGTCTTCTTGTGTATGTGTTGCAGGAGGAGACTCCCCAGGGATTTTTCGAAGATCACGGATTGGGATAATATTCTTTAAAAATATGCATGTTTCCTCGTAAGTCTACATTCCTACATACGATTATGTTTTATCATTCCGCATTTTCATTTACCCAATCTCCGTGTCATTACTTGAATTTAAAAAATTAGAAAAAAAAGAGAGAAAAGATATATGAATATTTTGTGCAGACATATTTTTTATTTTATTTAAAGCGAAACCATGCAATTGAAAATTTCTTGTGATTTATCAAGTGAAGAAATGACAGAATATTTAAAAATTATAAATGAGGCAGATAACGTAGACTTTCTTAAAAATTGTCGCAGTTCTTGCGAGAAATACGATTTCTTAGATTACTTAAAAATTTTTTTCTTACGGAAATTTTACTTAATAATAATATACGAAATATATTACGATTGAATGAAGTAAATATAGATAAAACAGCGTTAGCATCAAGTTTGAAATATAAGTTATTTATATACAATCACTCGTTATGCGATGTATTGTTAATTAAATATTATATTTTGTATTATATATCAATGAAATTCTGGATCTTTGATCCTAAATATGGATGTACAATAATAAGCGTCTGCACATGTTCAATCATTTTGTTAGTAAGAAAATTATAATCCTATAATAATAACAATCTGTAGTTGGAACGTTAAGAAGTATATAGACTGCGTCTGAGAAGAAGATTGATGAATTGGTAGTAAACATGTTTCCTCTGACAAAATTTGATGGCTAAGGCCTTTCATTAGTACATGTTAAAGCTGGTCAAGTTTGATTAGTAATTATAATTAACTAATAAGATAATATATTAAAATGTCATGCTGATATATATGTTTGCTAAATATAAACTGTACATGTTCGTAAATGAGAAATCACCGATCTTATAAGTTGTTAAATTCGAAATTTATGAAAATCAATAGTTAAGCTGTTATATGAAGTTGAATTAAAAAAAAGGACAAACATATCAAAAATTACATTTTTACTACCGACTTTAGTTTCTTCAAAAAGATCTAGAAGTATTAATATTTTTTAAAAATAATTTTAAGAATATACAATTATCTTTAACTCTTAACTGACATTTGCTCTTAACTGAAATTTGTATTTTAAGAAACTATCTTTTGTGCAATTTTTTTATTAATTTTTCATTGTCTATCATTAAACAGGGGATTATAAATAAAAGTAATTCGAATGACAACATGCACACATTGCAATAGCACAAAGCGTGCTAGAATCGTTTGGGTTTATTTGAATTGAATTATGAAATTTAATGTATTTTATCTTGAATTTATTACGCACTTTTGTTTCACATATTTCATCCCGCTATTACGTATAAAAATTAATATTTTATATTATTCCGTTATCGTTTCATACAATATAGTCTAATCTGCAGTTTAATAGCTATAGAAGTCTCAATAAAAATATTTACATATTATATTTAGTTAGGCCTTGATGAACTGATGAATCAGATGACTGAAATACATTCTGTCTGTTTTTTTTTATTTATATTATTTTCCTGATTCCATAGTTAATATTTTCATGTCGCTCTATGGTTAAGAGTTAAAGAATATTTTAATTATTTTAGCATTATCTTACTCTAATAAGCACATTTAAGCAACAAAAATCGAATAGAAAATTAAATTCATTTCTTCTTGGCTAATAGGAATTAGAAACGTTTACTGCGACATATACATATTATATATACATGCCTCTGCATCCTTGTTAAAGAGTTACATCGTACCGTGTATTTTTATGAAGCTTAAAGCGTGCATACGTAGCGTAGCGAAATGTAAAAGTTATCGATTTTCATGTCCAATGCAGTTGTTGAAATGAATCGAGATATTTTGTTACATGAATGTACATCGTTGAAACGAATGCAATCGAAGTATACCAACGTGTATTAGAAATCTCGATTTGTACTTTCCATATTAAAGATCAGACAATAAGTTAAGTGTATTCCTACATATTCGTTTCTAACATTTATACGTTGCGATATGATATATATATATAAATATATACATGCGTTGTACACACACATATCTAATAATAATGGATGTAATTGAATCTGATTCGTATTCCGAGAGAAGGATATTCGTGTCCAATAAACAGCGTGCTCGTTTCAAGTGTTCAACATACAGTTACTTCTCTTTACAGATTTTAGAAGAGTATAAAATATATTTATGTAATTATATGCATATATGTATGTATATAGTCTTTTCGTTCGATTTTTTATCTAAATCTTTTTGCTATATATAAATATTGCTTGAAAATTAATAAGATTTCAAAAGCAAAGTGATATTGTTATGCAATATATTATAAAAGAAAACGTGAGACTTATAAATTGTATCTCCGTTTGTTACAACTTACAACTTGATTCCACGTTATATTTCGCATACCTGCGTAATGTCATTTCATTGCATTTAAAACTATTCCGTTTATATATATATATATATATATATTTCATTACATTTCATTTTAGTCGTTGAAGTATACTTGTACGTATTGTACAGTCAAAGTTTCTTATTTCTACCAAAATGACGCGAATATGGTATGATAAAATATATGAAAATATAGGGGATGTGTTTAAAACAAAATTAAATATGAAGAAAAATATTATTGAAAAAGGTGATTTTTTATTTCAAATTGGCAATCAAACGTATAATTAATACTCAATATGATTGCATTTTCTGAGATCCACGTTATTAAAATTGCAACAAATTATTGAAATATTATTAGATGATTGTTGAGAAATTGATTTGAAAAAGTTAGTGAAAATATTTCGCGAATAGTAAACATCCGAATAAGGAGCTTTGACTTCAAACAAAAGATCTTAGCGTATGTTTATTAGATTATCAATTAACAAGGCACGTAACGTGTTTATCTTTGCACTTTGCAACAACACGATCGGCCCGCAGGTGCGATCGTAAATATCGTGTTTTATACATTACGTTAAATTTTCGAGTTACAGAGAGCAGCGTAGTCACGACGAATCAAAATAGTTGATAAGTTACCCCTTTGTTGCTACCGCTCTGATGTTTGACGAAACGATCGGACTGTAGGCTAAGATTCTATCGATGTTAAGAATGAAATATGTATTACGTTAAGACCAAAATGTTGCATTGATAGAAAGACGTGCTTCGTGCTCCGTCCAAAAATAAAGCACATAAAAACAGACGACTCATCTACATTATTTGTGCATCGAATAATTTCGACGTGATCCTAAGCAAGAAAATTGGGAAAAGCATAATCTCTGGCAGCGAAAAGATCGCGCGGAAAAATTGCGATTAGGATTTACAAACATTTTCCGCATTTGAATAATATTAGCGCGGAATATTAATATCCGTGTTATTTTTAAGTAACGATCGATCCATTAATTGCCTCGTATATGAATATTAAACGGTGGGCGAATTAATTAGACGAGTCGAAGACCGTACTTTTATGCTTAACATTTATTAAAGGATAATGCATAATTGTGTCGCCAGCGCTTATTACGGTTCAGTGTCGTACGTGAAAGGTGTCGCGTTTTCTCGCGAAACTCTCGCTCGACGCGGCGGAAGTTGACAGGCGAGAGCCCATAGCTCTCTTAAACTAGCGCTTCAACGCTAAGGCTGTCATCGAATTCAACGGCATATTCCTAACGCACCATTTAGAAACGTGTGATTATAACAGTAGTTTGTAATAACGGCAGTTGATGCATTTAGCGTGCTTCTCTCGCTCTCGTATTGAAATTTAAACCTGTTTCATTCACGTTCGATCGTACAATAGAGAAAAGGAGAAAGAGCGAGAGAGAGAGAGAGAGAGAGGGTATAAGAGAAAGATACAGAGGAAAGAGAGAGAAAGAGAGAGAGAGAGAGAAAGCACGGAGAGATATAACTTTATAATGTCCGTCAATGTAGGCATGTGCAGCAGACGGTTTAATGAATACAACGGACGTGACAGGGATGTGAAAATGCGTGCCACCCCCTCGTGCTTCCGTTATTGAAAAATCCAAGCGCGAGGCGTCCGCAACTCCCCCGATTCACGCGGCTCATTGTGGCCGCGCGGCTGTGTATGTATCACGTATGTATCAGAGCGCGGGCATGTGCGGGTGCGTGCAGTCGAGTCGTCGCGAATATCCAGCGCGCGAGCGCGACGTACAATGCGACGACGGGCGTCGCGACGATAATAGGCAGCATTCATTATCGAGAGGCGACGATTAAATGGAACGCGCTGCCGCTTTCTGTCCTCCGCCGCCTTTTGCCGTCCTCTTGTTCACCGATTGCACGCGTGCGCGGGCGCGCACTCACGCTCCGAGAGATCGGATCGCGCGCTCAGGAAGACGCGGGGGAGAGCGGGAGAGGGCTGCCGGTACCACGAACGCGAACGGCGGGGCCGCAGATCGGCGATCCACGCCACGAGGTGGATTTCACGCGAGGGGAGGCGAGGGAGGCTGCGTGACACGAGGCGCGTCGCGCGCGTGGTGGAGAGCAGGTCTCGGCGCGGGAGTCGCGTCGGCGCGCCGCGGTAAACGACGTCGACGTCGCACCGTCACTGACGTCGACGCCATCGCCCCGTCGCCGTGCCGCCGTCGACGTCGGCCCGCCATCCCGCGATCATCCGCGCGATCGCTGCTGTGGGATAGCGTGGTGCGGATAGCTGGTGTGCCCGGCATCCGTGTGCGCGCGAGCGCGCGCGCGCGCGTGTGTCGCGTAGCGATCGCCGATCGCGAATACGGGTCGATCGGTCCCGGAGAACGATAACGGAACGAGGAGACGGATCGTCGTGCCGCTGCGTATATACGGTGGCGGTTTCTCTCCGCCGACGGGGAAAGAGAGGGATGCTCGTCGCCGTGGGCTCGATCGGCGGCGGGGCCGCGTGAATCGGGAGTCTCGCGGTGCGGGAATACAGGAGGGACGAAGGGGATAACGTCGCGGTACCGTCATCGTCGTTCGAGGAGACTCGCTCCTCGCTCGAGATGGTATTATTGAAACACGCGTCTCGAGCGAGAGAGAGGGAGAGAGCGACCGATCGGAAATAGACGGCGAAAGAGCGCTCGTGGCGAAGAGAGCTCACGAGGGATCGAGGAACGACGCGGCTCCACTTCCACGTCGCCATCGACAGTGCTGGAGAACGGAGCCACCGTCCCCGTTCGGAAATTTCGGACTCGGTGCTCCGTTTTCCCGCTGCTCCGGATCCTCGCGAGCCCTTGTGTTCCCACGTGGAGTAGATCGTGTCGCCGATCGCGACTCGCGAGTCCCTCGCGGAAGGGAGTGATCGTGTGTTTGGACATGGGAACAGTCCGTCGAGAGTAAATCGGGAAAAACGGGGGAGAGAGAGGGAGAGAGAGAGAGAGAGAGAGAGTGGAGCGCGCGCCCTCGAGGCTACGGGCTCGAAAGAGGGCGGTTCGTATCTCGCTTGGATCCCGCTCGGCCCCCATATGACGCCCCACTTAGGCCGCTAGGGCAGCGCATCCGCCACTGGCCGGTGGCGGTGACGAAAAGGGGCTGATGTCAGTGCGGCCACACGGCGGCGTACGCTCGGATCAGCAGCAGCGGCAGTGTCAGCGACAACGACAGCAGCAGCAGCGGCAGCAATATCAGCATCGACGGCAGCAGCAGTGGCAGAGGCGACTCGTCGTCGGATGCGCGAACGCGACATCGCACGCATCGTATCGCGAACGAGGCGAGCGAGGAGACTCCCGGCGACGACGAGTGGTGCGAGGGAGGCAGCGTCAGTGGCAGCAGCGACGACGACGGTGATGCTCGGCGGCGGCCGCGAGATCGGAGTGGTGGCGATCGGTGGCGGATTGGTGGCGACGATCTACGACTACGACTACGACGACGACGACGCCGCCGCTGGCCCGCGCGTTCGTGGCTGCCGGCGCGTCGGTCGTTCCGTGGCGCAGCTCGTGGAATAATGCGTGTTAGGCGTAACGACGACGTTACGACGAGGCGCCGTACGAGACGACGACGGTACGACGGTGCGAGTGGGCCAGCGTGCGGCCAGCGAACGCGACGATTACTACTACTCCTACTACCACCATCGCAGCATCTGCAGCAGCGCAGTTATGTACGCGTACGGTTCCGAGATCACGTAGTGTCGGGCGTGTTGTAATTATGTTGTCATCGTCGCGCGGTGCGCCCTGCGTAGCTTCACGGTGAAAATCTGGCGTGAACGGTTCCGCGGTGGAACGGGGAATATGGCGTCGGTCTCGGCCGAGACTCCAGCCAGCCATGGGCACAGCTTCAGTAAGAAAACGTTTCACAAACCGACGTACTGCCATAGCTGCACAGACATGCTCTGGGGCCTCATACAGCAGGGGTACATCTGCGAAGGTAAGGATCCGCCGCCCGCACGATCGGGATTAAGTCATAACGCCAGTCGCGGAGGCCTAGATCCATCGATAGATCGCGACGACGGTGAGAGGGAGATCAGAGTTTCCCTCCACCATCGACAATTGCAACGTACATACATGACGATTACAATTGATCAAATTGTACACGTAAACGATGACGAAAAATTTACGGCAAGAAGGGCAAAGGGAGATAGTAAGAGAGAGAGAGAGACGCGCCAAGTTCCTCGAGCCGTATTCCCTCACAGGGGGAGTACGCATCTCCCGATCTCATCCACGCCGGAAGATGCGCACAGCTCTGCGAGGGGAGCGCGCCTCGAGAGACTTGATACTTGCGCAATCCCGGAGTCTCGCTTTTCCATAGCCGTTTTTATCGGGATTCTCGAAACGAGGCTCTCCCCGTCCTCGCGATCCGTCCGGACGATTAATCGCGACCCGGCCTGTCGAGGGAAAAGAAAAAAGGAAAGTAAACAGTCGTCGCGCGCGCGCGAGAGAGGGTGCTTGGTTCTTTAAAATTTCAAGCGGTCGCTCTCTCGACGAGACCTGCGAGTCGATCGATAGTCGACCGCCGCTCGGTAACGGCTCGGTAACTCGTTCCTAGGATTCTCCCACGAGGTGTGTGGGTCGCGGTCCCGCGACCGACATTGCGCTCGGCTGATACCGATACCGGGTCTACGAACGGCGACGGTGGGTCCGCCGTTGCAATCGGGTCAGGGTGCTGCGAATGTCCCGAGTGGAGTCTCGGGCATTTTAGCGCCAGCCGCGCGCGCGAATCGGTGCAACCGATAGAGAGAGACGGAGAGAAATGGAGCGATCGCCGTCGAGAAAAACAGAAAGAGAGGCGAGAAAAAGTGGGAGAGAGAGAGAGAGAGAGAAGGAAATATGGGGAGGGTGGGAGGCGACGGCGTACGCAGAGGGCGCGAGCGCGAACGCGCGCCCACCTTTTCACGAGCATTGATCGCGAGGGGTGGGGTAGTATGGCTGAAAGACCATGGATAAGGTTGCCGAAGTGGAAGGGGTGTTGGAAGGGGCGCGCGGGCGCTCCGCGGNGGCGGCGGCGGCAAAGAGGGTTGTCTCGAGGTGGGGGCAAGCATGAGAGCTCGCTGGACGGGTAAAGAGGCGTAAAGGACGTACGGCTCGTTCCGCTCGCGTTTGTTGTAACGCGAGCGGAACGAGTCGCATTGGTCGTGTGCCCGTACTCTCGCACTCTTTCTAATACGTTGGAATGTTCGATCAGGAGAACCGCCACGGATATAACGAGCACCACACGCACATTTGGCGGAGGATCCCGATTGTTTTCAAGCTCCTTTCATCGCGAGAGTAAACTCGATAGCGGCGCGAGAGGGAGGGGGGGAGGGACGTACATGAATATTGGCGTTCTTGGATATGTTTAACGTTGTAAAAGGAAAAACGTAGGCAGTAAAAACCGTTCGTTAGGAACCTACAGTCATTAAACAGGTCGTTAAAGACGTAACGCAAGCCATTAGGGAGCCACTATAAAGATAGGCAACTTTAAGCCGTTACTTGGATGTGGTTCAACAAAAACGTTCCCAAAGTTGTCGCTATTTTATTCAGAAAAGATTACACGGGCTATTATTATCATCGGAAGCGAATACGTTCCTTTTCAAATGTCTTTGTAATATCGCGCGCATTTTTTTTTTCATTATATTATTGCGAACGAAATTTTCATTATCAATCGTTTCGAAAGTTTTTAGATGAAGAGAATGAGGGTGGGAAGATATGGGATGTCAACTTTACATTTTAATATGGAAATTAATGATAACTTTTCTATTTTAATTAGATGCTAAGTGAATCAGATTTCTCCGAAAAGAAGTTTTTCGATTCATTGAAAGTTTGGAAATTTAATAATAAAAAATTATTTTTACTTTATACAACGTAAAATGTACACGGTAAAATATGAAGTCGATATATATTTTCAGACTACTATTTTTTTACATTTAGTCGTCCGAACTGTTTTTTTTTTTTTTTTTAGACGTATCAGAAACTCCAGAATTGTTTGGTGAGAATCAGAACTCTATCAATTATATCGAAATCCTAGAAATGGGATGCTAACTTCACAAAGGGTGAAGATAAAGCGTTATATTTCTAAAGCCATTGTTAAACCTTGCTACACAATGTATTGATCGCTTTACCGTCGGCTGCTTTAAATAAAGTTGTTTTTATGTCTGCAAATTATACTTAGCATTGTCAGTTTAAATCCAATCCATGATATAAAATCCTAATAGCTGTTTACAAACTTGTTTGAGACAATGCGATTTTCGTGCTTATTTTTTACTTGGGATTTACTATTTTTTCAATGTTAACTGTGCATTATTGCGCGATGTATTAATTTATATTGAATAATTACAGCATACTAGATATAGTAATATAAAATGGGCTAGATATAATAGTCCCTAATTAAAAGGTTCTTCTGTGACTCTCCGCTAAAAATGCAGGATGAGGGACCACTGGAATATGAAACCCAGAATCCTTCCGTTACTAATCACTCACGTTAGCACAAAACCATCCCATACTAGATATGTCTTTGATGAAAAATGATAATTTATTAAATTCTATACGATCGATAATAATTAATATACATTTGTGATCACGATAATTAAAATAATAACAATTTTCTTGTGTTAAATGAATCAGTCTTGAAGAGAATTAATTTTTCAGTATTTTGTTTTTATAAAATAAAATTGTAAAAATGTATAAAATAATTTAATCTGAAAAAATATAAAAATAAATCATCTAAAGCTAGCATTTATAAAATTTAAATAATTATTCATGGTTGCAATGCATCCATTTATATGCTATCGTATGTAAAAAGGTTCTAGTTTTCATATGCAGGATGAGAGATAAAGGTCTGAGTTGACACATCCGTTAGCGTATGTGTCACATATGTATGATATCCCGATTCGCGTAACAAATCATTTGTAATAACGTTACATAACGGCAGCGAACGTTAAAACCTGTGCAGTATGGTATTAGAAATGAGAATAGCGCGTAACAATAACTTCTTATGTCGATTCAGAAACAAATTGTAATATATGTGGCATGAAGTAATCTTGTGTTTGCAACCATTTCTTTCTGAAATAATGGCGCGACATAATAATAATGATAAAGTAATGCAAATGTAATTCGAAAAGTGACGTTTATCTCCCTAAATCTTCTAATCTCGATGCAACAATCATCGTATATGCGATGTCACGTGCGATAACCATTTCCTTTAGTATTTTGATTATTTATTAGGTAATCTTCAACTATTATGCTTGAATAGTAACCATAATAGGAGCGAAATATATTTGATTTCAATAATAAATAATATGATGTTTTATACTAAATTTTAAAATGCTTTCATAAAACACATACTGAAAGCAATAAACATGTATATATGAAATTATGTGAGAACTTGGAAAGCATGATTAAAGAGAGGATATCTACAATCGACAAAATAAACATTAATAGAAATATGAACGTCTTAAACAGCATCACAATCACGATTCTTTAAATAGATAATTCTGAAAATAACATGTATAGTTTATTACACACATTATATCTGACATGGTGAGCAAATAGCAGCAATTTTTATTTAGTTCATTTATTCGTTCCTTTCTGCAATTTGTATATTTTCCACAGCATCTTGGCTCATAAATGGAGCCCGAAGTAACACATAAATTTATTTTATCCGCGCAACTGTTAGTCAGATAATATCAAGCTCGAAGATTATTAAACCAGAAATTAACATTCGAATAAGTTATAATTTGTTAAGTAAGTTTGAATTTGAGAGAAAAGAGAAATGACATATATATTTATATATTTGAATATATATTAAATTATAAATAATCTTATTAATACTAAGGTTTTTCTTGAATTATTGTATATAAATGACGATTATTGTACATAAATGATTGTTTAACGAAAAATTAAAAATATTAATTTCATTTTACGCGCATTTTGTCTAAGGAAATAAAAGAGAATAAGGTAAGCTTGAAAAATTCATCGAATTCAAGTGCAAATTTGAGATGCACTGGTTATCAATATTCAATCAATCTAGAAGACGATGCTACACACTTAAGAGTTCAATCTTACAATTAGCTAATATTGATATTCGTAGCTTCCCTCACAAAGTTTGTCAACAATTTAACTGTTTGATAATTCTTCATTGATAATGCATATAAATATGTTTGCGTTTACCAGACAGATTAATGGCATATTTTGTTGTGTGCTTTCTCTTATATTCGTATAAAGGATTGTAGTCTTTATATTTTATTATTCCCGGGAAATTTTTTTTTCTAAACATGAAAATTGATTGCTAAAAAACGAGTAAAAGAACGCTGCTAATAAAAAGGATCATCCATTAAAGATATAATCGTATATCACAATGATATCATATACATCGAATGCATGAAAATTTGAAATGTCACGTTACAGTTTCATTGTGCTGCTTTAGATTGCGTGTGTTTATTCTGCAGGAATATCTTTTACGGAACGGAAGAAATGTTCTGCGATACATATTAATTAACCCCTTGAATGTGAGTGACATTTATAGACGTCATGGAACTACTTATCGCATTTTTTAATATTGACAAGACTGTTGGAAAAAAATTTCTCCTTTTTCACAGTTAAAGATTTTGCTTTTCTCGGAATTAAAAAATTTATTGATGCAAATTTAGAATGGCAGCTTTGAGAATCGCAGTTTTTAAGAATTTTATGGAACAATTGAATTTTTTTAATAACTGCCAAAGGGATGCAAATGTATAGGTTTGAAATTTGATTTCTAAATTTTCTTTTAAAAATTCACTGACGGACTTATATTTAGAACAAATGAAATAAAATATTGATATAAAATAAAAATATATTTTTATAACAAAGATTAAACATTTTCTTTGAAATTTTAAACGTACCATATTTAAATTTAAAAGAATTAATAAAAATAAAAAGTAACAAAATGAAAACTAATGTATACAAAAAATATAAAAATAAACAAAATGACATAAAATCCTATCACTTTCTCCACGTAATGTATTCTGGAGCTATAAAAATTTTATCAAAAATTTTTAGCTAATTACGAGCTAATTGCGAAAAAGAAATGTTTAACTTTTTCAGAAATTTACTGAACTTGCATATTTTTTCTTAATAAAATAAATTATATTTTTAATATTTAATCCATATATTCAGAGACTCTAAAATATTTACATGTTTTACTCGAAATATGTATGATAAAAAAACAATCTATTTTATTAACTTTATAAAATTTCTAATTATACATAAAATCCTATTTGAAAATTTATTCACTGAATTCACCATCTTAAAATTTATCATGATATCATTAATTAAATTTAAATTTATATTTAGTAATATCAGAAATATTAACTGCTACTATTATTAAATAGAGATACACGAAATAAAACTAATCTAATCTGTTTATTCCTCATTTTCATTATTTTGAAATTTTGTCATCAAATTCATTGATCTAAAAAATCTTTATAAATTACATAAATCAATCACATGGAAATGCTCTACATACATTTCAGATCCTTTTGCATTTGGAAATTCTCAAGGGGTTAACATGCATTTGCTATACATGTCATCCGAATTTTCTATATTCTTTTCTCTGTAAAACTAAAAAAAAACTGAGGAAGGAAACGTAGTTGCGTAAACGCGCGCGCGTGATTAATGTTATAATAGATAATATCGCTATATAGAAATACAATCGGAAACCCGATCGTCGAATTGGCAGGAAACATTCAGGTTCGAGGGGCTGTCGCGACGGCATTTCTCGCAGCATCGAAAGCATATTCTTCAAAGGCATATGACAATCTTAGCTGAGGCAATTTTGGTTAACTTATCGCGCTGTTACTGATCGATCGGGATCGTTATAAATAGGACGACCACCTGCTCCGAAAGCTAATCGAGTAATAAAAGCATGCAGAGAGTCCCAAAGTGATCGCCTAATATTGTATATTGAAAACCGATACCCGCCGTACTCGAGATTATTATATGATTACCGTGGAATTAGTGGAATGTAAAGGGATTTCTCCTTTCTCTTTCTTTTTTTTTTCAGGGATACACGATTTAACGCACGTGCTTGCATTTGTTGCTTTCAGTCTAATTTTTCAGTTAATTAATTCTTAATTAATTTCAATTAATTAATTCTCGAATCCGATGAAAAACAAGAACGACATCGACAGAGACTTGCGAGAGGTAGATTTTTCCGTTTCCCTTCTCTCGCCTTCCTCGCGTTCGGAATAAAAGCGTGTTTCTAAGGAGGAGGAAGGAAAAGGGTGTCTAGAAATACAATTAAAGAAACAAACAGATTCCAGATGTGGAAACTCTAACGCAGCACGCTCTTGGAGAGACACTCGAAAGGATCTTTGTAAATCACGGCATATGTCGTATTAATTTCCCCTCTCTCTCTTTGAATATCTCTCTAAAGAATTGTTTTTTATCTTATCTATTGTCTCAACGCTTCAACTTGTCGCTCATGATTATGTATTCGAGCAGTCGAATGGTGACTTGCGATGCTTGATGAACGATGATACAAACACGGCAAAATTCATGATTATGTACAATACATAACATTGGAGGCCTATTAAGATTAGCATAAGCGTGTGCATAGCGGAACCGACTAATTACGTATAACAGCAAAGAATGTCGGAATCCGGATTTTAAACGTTACAAGTGCCTGGAACAAGTCTTAAATGTTGCAAAATCCCGGAACAGACCTTAAACTTTGCAAATCTCTGAAACAAATCTCAACTTTGTAAATGCCTGAAAAAAAATTTTAAACATTAGAAATACCTGGAACAAATCTTAAACGTTGAAAAAAACCTGAAATATCGCAAATATCTGAAATAGACCTTAAACTTTGCGAATCTCTAACAATAAAATAGACACTAACTTTGCAAGTGCCAGAACAAATCTGAAACACTGGAAATATCTGGAACCAATCTTAAGCGTTGCAAATATCTGGGGAACGGGCTTCAAGCGTTGCAAGTGCCTGGAACAGATGTTAAACGAACGGCTCGTCGAGTTTCCGGCGCGTCGTAATCTTTTACGATTCGCTCGCGACGGAGAGCCCGTTCGGGCGAGAGACACAGAAAGTAAACAGACGGATTCCTCCTCCGTTTCTTACGGCGATGACGAGTGCCTCTTCTTTTCGATTTGAGCTGCCCACTCGGCGAGTTAAAGTTAACTCGGCATTCGTGGAACAACGGTCGATCGTCGATGGCGGCTGATGGCGCCTTCTTAACGAAGCGGATGCACAGTACTATTTCGGGCCGCACCTGCGCGCCGATGCGACAAATTTCCCACATCTTGCCTGATTAGCGTCGCAAGAGCGCGCGATAGAACGCGATCATTACCTCGCTGCTCGCCGCTCGCGCGCGACCGAGGGGGGACAGCGGGCACGACACCCCGTCACCTTGTTGTATCGGAGTGGATGACGGATACACGGATGACGCTGTCGTCCGTCCGCGATCGTCACCTCTGCCCCGACCCTGAAACATCAATTCTCTCTCTCTCTCTCTCTCTCTCGCTCGCGAGAAATTGCCGAACAATTCTTTACTCTCCGCACGCAACTCCGCCGGAATAACACGACGCTCTCTCGTTATTGACCCTAAATTTATAATCGATGATATTAACAGGCTCGTAGTATCGGTTTTACTACAGAATCTGTCGTGCATTATTCTAGAAGCGCAAACAGGTGCTCATCTTCTTCTGGAGAACATTTAGGCAAGAAGAACGCGCCGCGAAGATTAAACTAATGATTTTTTGAAACGAATATATATATTTATATCTTTTTTGTTTCTCCAGAAGTTTGGTAGACCGCCGCTTATGCATACTTGCCGTACGGTTAACGGTGGAAACGTTAAATAACGCCAGCCGCGTATGATTCTCGACGTTTTTTACTTACACCGCGAAAGGTCAGAAGATCTTGTTATAAATTACGACATGAGCGGCTTCGTATTGATTTATGCTAAAGTGTACACTGCTTAGTCGGTAACGCTCTTCGATTTAACGCAATTAATCTCGCGCGTGAGGTTCCTGAGATTTACCCTCACATTTCTTTCTTCTTCTTTCGTTGCAGTGTGTAACTTCGTGGTGCACGACCGCTGTCTCAAGGCCGTCGTCTCTCCCTGCTCCAGCATCGCGGCAAGTCTGATTAAGGTAAGATAAATGGGATGATCCACGTCTCCGTCCGCCACGAGGATTAACCGCCTGTGCATAAATATAACGCCTATACTTAGAATATAGGAAAGCAATCTTCCCCGGTACATCGTAAAATAACTGAACGTGGCGATAAAATAATTTACCTGGACTTTAGTAGCCAGGAGAAAAGAACTTGAACGGAACTTGAACGTCGGGTGGCTACTTGCCGCGCGTTTCGCGTGTCGGAACTCCTTGGCACCTCCCGAAACCCTTATTAATACAATCTACAAGATTAACGGTGTTTCTTTATTGTGTTTGCAGAACCCGGTTGCACACTGTTGGTCCGAACAAGTACATCGTAAAAAGAAATTCTGCAACGTCTGTCGGAAGCGATTGGATGATAATCTATCCATACACTGTAAAAGTAAGCCGAAATTTCTATCGAGAAGTCGAGTATCTGAGAGAACACTTGAGATCTCTTGAGAGGGCTTCAATAGGCGTTATCACATATTTGGGTGAGGTTTCCGCTTGAAATGCTAATCGCGCTCTACGTTTGCCCCGTAGTATGCGAGTACTTCGTGCACGTAGAATGCCAGGACTTTGCGGTGGCAGACTGCAAGGAGAATGCCACATACCTACCTGGGAAGGATCTGTCAGCAGTGAAGCACACTCACCACTGGCGGGAAGGCAATCTTCCGAGCAGCTCGAAATGCGCCGTATGCAAGAAGAGTTGTTTTACTGCCGAGTGCCTTGCCGGGTTTCGTTGCGAGTGGTGCGGCATGACGGTAAAAGAAAGATTTGTTATTATTATTATTATTATCGCCGTTAGATCGCCTCTGCTCTTTCGTTACTTGCTCTCTGGTTATTCCATTCCGTTCCGTCAGCGGAACGTTTTAGAATTAGAATTAAATATTATATATTGCATTGCGATACTCTTAGTCATTTCAAGTCAAATGTAATACGTAATGGCTCTTACGAATATAGCGAAAGAAAGTACATATTTCGTTGGCATGATTAAAGCGCTCCCCTCCCCCCTCCCGCCGTTAAGATAATACTTAATGACAAATTTGATTTCGTCTCTCAGTTGCACGCGTATTGTTACAAGAATATTCCCCAAGAATGCACCTTTGGTAACTTGGAACCAATTTACCTGCCGCCACACGCAGTTAGTATTCCGCGTACCGAAGTTCCCATGGAAGCCATCATTGGAGTAGAAGTGCGTCATAAAGAAGTGCTGGCGCGTGAGTATTCTTGCCGTAAGTGTCTGCCGTGTAATTACGATGTGCGTGTTAACAGGTAATTAGAATAATAGAATGAGGAATTGCGCTTTGTCACGTGCCGCAAAGCTCTGTAATATTTTAGTAATCGATCCCACCGGGAATATAAATTTGGATGTTAAAGTAGCTCTTATAATGAGGAAAGAGAAGTAAGATTAACGCGAGTTAGAGATTTTTTTCCTAATAAAATATTGATTAATTTAACTATAGAGATGTCAACACTATACAAATTAAATTGTATCTGTAATCGAATGAAACACATTGCCCGCGTTGATAATTACTAATGCACGTGGTTATATATAAAAATATATAGCATAACTATATAGTTTTATATGTATACATACCGCGATAGATTATTTTTGCATTATTTTTGAATTATGAGATGTACATATCTCTAAACAAGTGATATTGATATATTGAGCTCAGATAACAAATAATGGCAAAAGTATCATGTTTGAGAGTTTTTGCTCAAGCTGTTCCGTTTACATAATTGGAAATTATATCGCGTTTTTTTCCACTGTGTGCACTGTGAATTTCATTGTTGATTAGCGCTTTATGAAGTTTTTTCAATCCATCATTCAGCATTTCCGTATTACCTATTGACACAATTGATTATTTTCACACTGTGCCTCTCATATATGTATGAGATTTTCTATTTTTACTATGCATAGCACATGTACACGTATGCAAATATGCACTGATGATTGGTAGCAGAAGATATTGTACACCGTACTATGTAAAGTTTGAAAAAAGAATGTATAATATATGAAATATTCCTTACATTAGTAGAAAGGTACTTGTAAAAGAATATAACTAATTTTTGGAACATAAATTTTTTTGCATGATATTATTTTAGCATTCACTCACGCGTGTATAAAACCGTCGGTTTTTAAACATATACATGTATACTTCCTTCTTTTCAGAGCATGCAACGTTGACTTTCTTCGATATGAAACGAGATAGACCCTACCTATATTTTAAAAGATTATTATCGCCTCAAACTTTCATTGTTTTCGTTATATCATAAATTGAAAAATTACGTTTATATCGAATATCACTAGTAGTCAAATTTTTATACCCAATTTGATATTTTTAATATTTCATCTAAATATACATGTATTTATATTTGCTACTTGCAGTTTCTTACACTCTCAGCTTTCCATACATTTCTGCAATACGATCTTTTTAAAAAGAATCTATTAAATTACAACTGATTGTTTGTAGAATGAAAAGAAAGACAGTGAATGGAGTTAATAACGTGGAAAAATATTACGACAGACTATTATAGTTTACAGCAATTTTTACATAGCGAAATGTGTGCTAGATGATGTAGGGATTAGAAATGAACTTTTGGATTATAGAAAGTGTGACTGCTGTCTAATCATCATAATACACTCATAATTCAATCATTTATATCATCAGATATGTCACGTAAGAATTTGTCGTGAGTCTCGTTTCATCAGTTGGGATAGTGCGTGAAGAAAATCACTATTGTGCAGGGGGATTTAGGATCATGACGTACACACTGTATGAAAATTAAACCGTATAAATGAAATTTTTTTGTAATTTATAATCATACAAATCTTCTTAAGCAACGTTCAAGCTACATCTGTTATATATTTTTAATTAGATATTTGTAAATTTGTAAATGGCTTTTGTGGCTGGTTGCTCTTATTAATTGCTACTTTCAATGTGCTTTTAATAGACATAATATATTTTAATAGATACAGCATCTATTTTCTAGAGCTTCGTAATTAGATAGTAATTAGAATTATTACAAAATTATATAACATAAACTTACAAAATAAAAGCTTAAAATAACATTTTATTTTAATAATTACAAACCTTGAATGTTATTAATATTGTTCAATATCGAAGAAAACAAGCCTTTGTGTATAATTAAGCAAACTTAAGGGAGAGAAAGAGAGCGAGGGAGAAAGTAAACACACAAGTCACAGTAGAATATTATGAAATATCTAAACAGAGATCAAATTTATAGATTTGAAATTGTGGTAACCGTTAAAATATTCGGTCTATCTTTGCTTCTATGTGAAGATAACATCGGAGAGCAATTCGATTTCGCTGAGAGTGAACAAAATGGGGCTGCAGGCCGCCTAGCCGAAGCTTTGAGGCGCCTTTCGCTAGTTTTGCCACGTAGCTGCCATGGAAATTGTCATGCTTCCCCTCCTTATGTTCGAGGTATCTAGAATATTATCATCGTCAGACATTCATCTGTGTGAATGTACTCAATTCTAAGATGTACTTATTGTACAAGACTGGGAATAATTTAAAACGCTGTAGTGATCGTTATTGTTATTATCTCTACATGTAACTGTTCATACAACATTTGCAGTTAGGACTGAGAAGGCGCTATATTAAAATACATAATCATATTTATTTATATATTTTTTTATTTTGCATAACAGCAATGCAAATATTTAGCTTGTTTCTATCATACTTTTCAACGTTATCGAATGACATTTTACTGCCACGTTATGGCATACACACATACACATACATTTCATATACAAACGTAATAAAGAAATATAACGTAATATATAAGTCTTCAATTATATTTACCAAGTCTATTTAAATCATGTGGAGAAATAAAGATCTGTATTTCATTTCATTGAAGTACAGAAAATTAGTTCAACTGTATTTCATTTCATTGAAATACAGTTGAACTAATTTTCTGATAGGCAATTTCTTGTAAAATTATTTTTTATCTCTTATGAATTTCCTTGACTCGAACTCAATACAAATGTGAATATTTGATGGCAAAATGATACTATTTACGTGAGATTCAGGAAGTAAGAAACGCTGATATTTGTCAAAATAGATTCGTTTAAATTGGATATATGAAATTATTACATGACATGCATTTACATAAATATCATAGTGCACCAACCTTTTTTTATAGATGTTATTTTGTTACTGTTTACGTTTTAGCATGTATGTATGTCTCGCTTCAGTGCATGCACTGTCATTCAGCCCACTGGATGCTATGAGATTCCATGACGCTTATCACTCTACTATGCAGTGAAATGAAGTTCAAGAATACTACTGACTAATTCTTCCTATCGTGTCTGTGTTCTACAAACCCATCGTAAATAATCGATGGTAAGAGATGTAATTTATTCTTGAATGATTAAAAAGAGTCGTTACAATGCTCTTTGTGTTTATAAATTGTTCTTAAATTTATTCATTACTTTTCTTAAAGTATCTTGCAAATCTTTCATGCAAATCTTCCTCAAATATTTGTATATAGTGGTGATTTATACGCCACAGTTTTCACAATTAATTAATGAAAATATTAATAAATTATAAATGAATTATATGACACTTTAATAAGGAAGGTGTTGCTTACGGCATAATGGTTTTAAGATTACATTAAATTTTGTTGTTTTATAATACAAAATATTTTATGATGCTTTTCAAGAGAGACACCATTAATCTGTTATCTGAGTAAAAATAATCAAACATTTTCTCAATTTGTGGATGTACTCTGCGGAAGAAGATGTATTATATACAGATTTTATGTTTCATTTGGATATTATATAGTATCTCATATTAATAATATTCTATTACACACATTTAGGTATTTTTGTATTCTATATTAATACCATTCTAACATTCGAAGTATGATCTTTCTTTGTGTTAACAGCGCGGAGCATATCAGAAGAATTTTGTAACGATCCAAGGTATCGTGATAATGGGGAACCGACACAGGGTGCAGCGCATGGCCGTGATCCGCGTTCTCCTAAAGAGAAAGAAGATAAAGAAAGAGGTGACGAAGGTATTTCAATATAATTTCCGATTAATAGCTTCGAGATTTTCTCTCTCCTAATCTGTGAATCTGATATTTTCACACAGAAATGATTAAGGTGTATGATGGCAACAGTTCTTTGAGGCGAAAAATATATCGGGTAATTTCGGTACCCAGGCAGGCTATGACAGAGCAGTTTCTCACATCGGCATTGCGCGCTTTTCACATCACGAAAGATCCTAGTACGTGTATATAAACTGTTTTATTTAATTTAATAAATATAAATCTTATTCGATAAATTTACTAATTGAGTTTTTTTTTCGGGGAAATTCAGGCAACTTTTACTTAACTGACCTGTATGCCGCGGAGGAAACTGAGTTGAGTGACCCAACGCCTGTTTTAAATTTAAATCGCTTAGAAGGCAAACGTCCGGCTGTGTTCTTGCGATTTAAGTAAGTTTACATTTATATTTATCCAAAACAAAAAATGTGGACTATTTCATTTTTACATTATTTTTTTATATAAAAAAATACGAGAAAAGACGAATATTATTGTTACGATATCTGCATTAAAAGCAAAGAATTTTGATACAATGTGTAATTGTAATATGATTTCAGAGATAATGACAGCGGAGAGGTACGGGTTTATCCCGGCAAATTGCAGGTATCAGAGTCATTCTGTATAGTACCTGTCACCGAAGCAACAACCGTCACAGACTTAATAAACGAGGCACTGGAAAAGTTTGGTTTACAAAATTTTAATTGTGATGACTTTAGATGCAGTGAAATTCTTTTAGACCAAGGTGGTATGTTTCGAATTTTTGTCCAACTTGACATTTACAATATAATTTAATAAAATATTCTTTAAGATTTCGTTTTGTACGAAAAATATATATTCTTTTTTTCCTATTAGTAACGGAAAGAGTTTTGTCTTGGGATGATAGACCTTGGGACATCGTTAAAAAGCTGGGAAAAGATTCTATTAGACAAATGGAACTGATGCGGTTCTATTTACAACTAAAGCGAGATCCCCATGGACCTAATTTGGCTTTATTCGTGGGCAACCTACCGCTAAATCTTTCTGAAAGAAGTTATGAAAATATGTTAATAGAATTTTTAGGAAAAGGTTGGTGATCCAACGAAAAGTAAACTGTTGTTTACAGAATTATAAAAATATCTACTTACATGTATAATTTCTTGGATTTGTTAGAAAATAGATTTTCATCAATCGGCCCAATTTATTACGAATATGGTTCAGTGGTTATCATATACGAAGATTTGGAAGCAGCGGTTAAAGCACTATATACGTTGTCAGAGACAAAATGTGAAGACAAACACCTTTTAGGTACTTTTATGATATATATATATATATTTTTTTAAATATTTTTTTATCTTTAAGACGTGAAAACATATTGATTAGTATCAAGATGAAGATTCATAGTATGATACGATTACATGTATGTTTCATTTTCTCTCTAGCTTTTTTTTGGTTTTAATGACATGTACAATTGGAACATACTTTTTTCTTTTTTGTAGTAATGATTTTACCGAGTATCGAGCCAAGTATGGTACCAACGGGCGTTCAACCGCTGCTCGTGTTTGTAAATGTAAAATCTGGTGGTTGTCAAGGACTCCAGCTAATTTCTAGTTTTCGTAAACTATTAAATCCTTATCAAGTGTTCGATCTTGATAATGGCGGACCTCTCCCTGGGTAAATAGATTATAATATCAATAATAAATCTTAAATAATATATTTGTATTCTGAAGTATATACAATATAATTTTACACAAATTAGTTAAAAGGGCTTTTTGTGTTACAGACTTTACGTTTTCCGTCACATAAAGGACTACAAGATATTAGTTTGTGGTGGCGATGGAACGATAGGTTGGGTATTACAATGTTTAGATAATGTGGGTCAGGATAGTCAGTGTTCTTCTCCGGCTTGCGCTATTGTACCTTTGGGAACGGGAAACGATCTTGCACGTGTACTGTGTTGGGGTTCAGGCTACACGGGTGACGAAGATCCACTAAACTTATTGCGAGATGTCATCGACGCGGAAGAAATAATATTGGACAGGTGGACTGTAGTTTTTCATCCAGAAGAAAAGGAACAAACTCAAGTAGTTTGTAACGCTGCAGGTAAGTTTCTTAACTACGTCGCTGAGCAGTTTCGTAATTTAAATAGGAGAATTCTAAAGGCGAAACCTGTTACAGCTTCTCAGCAAGTAGCATCGCGCCATTTGCATATTACAGGCTCTGGTACAACTAGCGAAGACAATACGCAAATATATGTAATGAATAATTATTTTGGCATTGGCGTCGATGCGGATTTGTGTCTGGACTTTCATAACGCGCGAGAGGAAAATCCTAACAAGTTCAAAAGCAGATTACGAAATAAAGGAGTGTATGTAACGATGGGTTTGCGTAAAATGGTCAGACGTAAACCGTGCAAAGATTTACATAAAGAAATTCGATTAGAAGTAGACGGTAAATTGGTCGAGTTACCACAAGTGGAAGGAATAATAATTCTGAACATTTTAAGGTAATCACCATGCCATTGAATGTATGTCATTATAAAAAAGAATGTTTGATATGCTAATAATGATTTTTTTCCTTTTTAGTTGGGGTTCTGGTGCTAATCCTTGGGGACCAGATACCAAAGAAGATCAATTTTATACACCGAATCATTGGGATGGCATGCTGGAGGTTGTCGGAGTCACAGGCGTTATGCATCTTGGGCAAATACAGTCGGGTTTACGTACAGCTATGAGGATAGCGCAGGTAAATTAAAATTAATAATACAGATACTCTGTTTTTTTCTTCCTAATGCAATATATACTTATTTAATCGCATTTCGATCGTAGGGTGGACACATAAAAATTCACTTAAACTCAGACATACCTGTACAAGTAGACGGTGAACCGTGGGTTCAGAGTCCTGGAGACATCGTGGTCTTGAAATCAGCGCTCAAGGTAATACTTTAACGTAAGAGTTCTTTTACAAACCCCATAATTCCACAAAAATAACGGACAGAATCATAGCGTCGTAGACTCAGCCATTCACTGGCACGATAACGTGATACAGCAATATATATTTTTTGAAAACGCAATAAGTTACATTGCATCCTTTGCTGTTCAAGTTTAAGTAGAATAATGGGGCGTACGTTCTTGTGGCACGTAAAACTTTTTTAACAGGTGCATCCCTATGTATATTAGTTTGTAGCACTTTTTTATTTCATATTACAATACTCTACGTATTCACCGTAAAAAGCGTAACCTGATTGCTGATACCTATCAGCGCATGCTTTCCTCCCCTAATTGCACTCGACTAATATCTCCTTGTTCCTTTGTTCACTTCAGGCTACCATGTTGAAGAAAAGTAAGATCAAGCGTCGCAATACCGAACCGTCGATTCTACCTGCTAATGGGGAGGGGGGCAAGAGCACGGACGAGTAATCCAACTATACCACAACTTACAACTGCTCGATCGTTTAAATACGTATCTCGTAAGATTGCGCGACGTCACAGCCTAGATTCCTCGGCGCGCATAAGCGGAATGCACACGCGCGAGAGAGGAATCTCGGTGTGACCAGAATGTGCCGTCTGAAACGATTCCACCTATCCGAAAAGAAAAGAGAAATAGGAAAGAACGAAAAGATCCCCCCGATCCCTCCGTTGATGCATGTTAAAGCCGATCAACTTCCGCGATACCTTCTCTCTCGATGCCTCGATCCAATGCAGCTAGCTCGAGCTTGTAATGTGTGGATTAGACGCATTATATCGGATAGTAGTGTTAGCCTTCTACAAAACGTTTTTTCTCTCCCTTCTTTTTCTATAAGTATAAGTTTTGACCATGAGTTTCGTAATTTTTCCATTTTTTCTATTTCTACTTCTACTTTACACTTCTATTTTGTGTCAGTCATTGTGTGTATTGACTGACAATTTTTCTCGATTGCTCCTTTGTGCGCTCCCTGATCCTGTCCCTTCCTAGGCTACGATGCTGAAGAAGACTAAGGGTAAAATGAAGCGGCGCAACACGGAATCCAGCATGCAGTTGGCGCTTCAGGCTGCACCATCGAGCGATCCGGACGAAGACATCTTCTGAGTGAACAAACATTATGTGAAAGTGATCGAACCCGTTGCGCAAGGCACGTAGCCACGTTTTAGGAGAAACGTTGAAATCGACTAGCGTACGTAACAAAACACAAAATCGGCCTCGAAATTGTTCGACGGCGCGCTCGGCGCTGCGCGAACTTAACATAAGTACTTACAACGCGAAATGAAACCAAAAAAAAAAAGAAAGGAAGAAATAAACCACATTCGTGCAAGAGCAAGAGGGAACAGGGGTAGATAAGATTTTCCAAATACACGGACACACATATATACAGCATAAAAGCCATTATTATCGACTCAATGATTCTTAATGTTTGTTCTTACATTAATAGAAAGAAAATGAAACTAGATCTCATTTTTAAATGTTAAATAATTCTAGCACCGTACGTAGCTCTTATCGATCGATATTTTTTTAGTAAAATTATAATAGATTTTAACACAGTAACACGTTACCACACACATAATACACGTACACACATATTAACCAAGAGTATCGAAGGAAGTTAACACGCGCTTACACGTGCTTACGACGATTGATTTCCATTTACGTTCTAAGCTTGATAGTCGAGGAAGTGGAGAGGAGATCGTAATTGTATATTACGTTTCGTATAGTACTCTACCGATCTACGCAGTATTACGATACGAAACGTGTATCGCACGACATAAAAAAAAACACAGGTCAGTTGTTAATAATATATTATATATATATAGAGAATATTTATGATTAAATATTAATATATTTACATAATATTGTATTAGTATTACGGTATTAAGTTGTGATAATTGTTATGTATGTCTGACTGCTGGGCAGTCTGGAATTCGCTGAGAACCAGTGGCAGTCAGTTTTTTTCTAGGATACAGTTAAGAAGACGAGAGGTGAAACAAAAAAAAAAGAAACCCAGAGATTAATGTAAAACTTTCGTAACGATAAGGCCGCATTGCGGGCTAAGCGCTTTGCCGATCCGTCTCCGCGGCGAGAGGAGGAATATGTAGCGGACGAAAAAAAAAAAAAAAACAAATCGCGATACACGTAACGTACCCAAGTGTCAGAGAGTCGGATTGGCAATGTATATATTACATATGCATACTGATCACCTCCACTGGCTCTGACAGGCTCCTGTAACGATGAGAAAGCTCGGCGGTGCCACGGGCGGCGACACACATTCCACTGTAACACGCAGGCGAAAGGCGGAGGACCGGGGGTGAGAGAACGCCAAGGGAGATAGAGAGATATGTATATTTATAAAAATGCCAAAATGTGTGAGGATAGAGAGGGAGAGACGAGGGAGGATTGTAAAGCGTACGCCGACGTACTTGAGGATCGTTGGCACGCGTCGTTCTCGGTAACCGGAGCGTTCGCTTAATCATGCTGGGTGATCTACCTGAGGGACAGCACCAAGCGCGCGCGCGCGCGAGCAAGTCGCAGGCAATACACCGTTATCACGAGCCGCCAAGGGCTCCGGATCCTTGGTGCACCGACGTCATCGAGTGCTATTCATTGATCACCGAGCGATCGCCGACGAGGCGAGCACGACGAAAAAGAACAAAAAAAAAAATACCTTTTACCTGATGTCGCTCTCGGACACACACATGTACACATAATACACGGGCGCACGTTCACGTTGGATCTTTCGCTGGCATCGTGCGATTTCGTGGGAAAGGGCAGGAGGAATAGCGAGGAAGCAGGAAAACAATGAAAAAGACAAGACAACTTCGGTGCCAAACAATTGTATATAATATTAAAGTAGGGACTTATACATATAAGACGGATTCGCCAGTTAATCGCGATGGCATTTAATGCGACGGACGATGAGAGAAAGTAGTGCGCGGGGCGGGGGTGGGAGGGGGGAAGGGATTCTTAACATTAAGAGTATTCTTCGGGAAAAAGAGGGTGGGGGGTGGGAAGGAAGGGGACTCTTTTGAAATTACGTACACACATTGCGTTGTTTTGTGTAAACGTTTAACAAAATGAGGAAAAAAAATACAGAAAAAAGCGGGGGGGGGGGACAAACAGCGCGTACCTTTGACACGTGGGTGATAACTGCGGCAGGGGGGAAGGGGGCGATAGAACTTCTTAGTAAGCTTTTAGTACGCGCTGTGTGAAAACTTAGTTAATTATCTAACTAGACCTCTCTTGTGGATGTCTTCGATTATGAAAATGAATTATCAAAACATACAAAAGAGAAAGAGGATGAAACTAATCTCACCGCGCGCGCAACTCAAAAAATTTGGCGCGGAGGCCGTCATGTCCGGATGATTGAACGGGCCTCCGGAACTAATCACAACCTGCCAATGATGTAAACAGGCTCGGTTGTTCGCGTTATATCCGGTGTAACGACGTGAACAATCACATCGGCGGCAGATTGGAGACGAAAAAAAAAAAACGTTTGTTAATTTGACCAAACTATAGTATATTTGCTGTTGCTATAAAGAAATAGAGAAACAATAAGCTATGAACAATCTACGTATAATAAATCAATGTATGTGCTACAAGCTGGACGGTTCTTCTTCATTTGGACTCCCACGCATTTACCTCGTATTATACTTTCCCCTACGATTTTCGACTTTACGATTCCCGTCTTGCAATCTTGCGCGACTTTCATTAAATTAACTTGATCGCTTGCAACATTTTCTTAATCCTTTATAATGCTATGTAATTTTAAAATCACACTTGGCTACAATTAGAATATGAAATAAATGGATGGAATTATTAATTCTTCATCGTTTGACACAACAAAAGGAAAATTAGATTTGTCTACAACGAATCGTATAATTCAATAACATTTTATACCGCGAGTAATTCTGACAGTTGAATGAATAGTCGATTAAGTTAATCGGAGTTTGGCTAAAGTCGCCTTTAACGATATTTCGCTATTTATATATCTCGTTTTATTAATTAACGTTAAATGAAAAAGAAAAATTGAATCAACTTAGTTATAATTTAATTTGTTCCTTAGTTACGTCTGTTAAATACTTATAAATAATTTCTCTTAAGAAATATTGTAAACGTGAAATTTTCCTGCAAATAGAGAAGACGGGTCAGAATAATTACGTATAAATAAGTTAATGTTTTACTATTTAATATTAACGTCTTTGAAACCGATATTTTTTATAAAAATGTTATAAATATAAAGTACCTTTTTTTTTCTTTCTTGAAGAGGATACGTCATTGAAGTCGCGCGCATCGCGCATGCGCAAAGGACCGGTTCTAGATCGATGCACACGTGCAATGGAGCGAAGTAGTTTTTATAGGTTATTCGTTCACTGAGTTATTATAAAATTGTGATTTCAACAGCGTATCAATTTATTATTTCATCATGCCTACTATAAACAGAGTCACGTAAGTTATTTATCATTTGGTGTATTTACGTAATTAGATTCATTAATACATATTTAAAGTAATACATATTATTACTTTTTAATGTATACAGAGTCATGTGTATGGATATACGCATCAATTTGAGTATTATACTTTTGTAGAAAGCCAATTACACACAGGGGCAAGAAAGCTATATTAAAGAAGGAGCCCAAGTTGGTGGAAAATGCCAAGGAAGCTTTATGTCTCAAAGGTAAACGCACATCGCAGATCGTCACTGATATTATGAAGGATTTGGTAAGCAAGCACGAGATAACTTTCATGGACGTCCCTCCAACTTTTATGGCAATCCACAGAGAGTTTGTAAAA
Organism: Tetramorium alpestre; assembly: GCA_021460005.1. Taxonomy (NCBI): domain Eukaryota; kingdom Metazoa; phylum Arthropoda; class Insecta; order Hymenoptera; family Formicidae; genus Tetramorium; species Tetramorium alpestre. The sequence continues at coordinate 1,909,643 of JAJVSH010000006.1, forward strand.
TTAGAAATAAATTGTATGTTTTCCAGTACGATCTGAAGAAACCTAATGCACAAATAATGAAGCAGAAAAATGATATACTGCCGTTTGAGGATATTACACTTGTTGAAAAATTCGCGTCCAAGTACAACGCGTCTCTCTTCATGGTAGCTTTGCACAACAAGAAACGGCCACACAATCTTGTAATGGGTCGAATGTACGAGCACACATTGTTGGACATGATAGAATTTGGCGTGGAGAATTATAAGGGACTGAAAGACTTTAAAGTTGAGAAGATCACCTGGGGAATAAAACCACTGTTAATCTTTAACGGCGAACTCTTTGAGAGTAATCACGAGTTCATCAGGATTAAGAACTTGCTTGTCGACATGTTCTTGAGGGAAGAGATCAAAAAGATCAGATTGCAAGGTCTTGAACACGTTTTAAGTTTCACAGCTGTCGAGAATAAAATACTTTTGCGTAGTTACAGGTGAGATAGAGATAAGAGTAGATTTCTTTCAATTTTTTTTTATTAATTCTTTAATGATACTAATAAAATGTCATGTGAAAATAAATTGCAATGTATGTGAATACATAAATATAAAATTAAATTTAGGAATTTAATTTAGAATTATCATATAGATTCTGATTAATATAACATTTTTAGAATACTTTTGAAAAAGTCTAATACAAAAACGCCTAGGATAGAGCTTGAGGAAATAGGGCCACGCGCCGATTTAGTGTGCAGACGCAACAAGTTCGCCTCAGAAGATTTATTCAAGCGAGCTTGTAAGAAACCTAAAGCACTCAAGGTATTATTTTATAAATTATATTATTAAAATTTTTATCAAGCAATACAGTAAAAAGATGAAACGTTTTAATTTAATAATAATTATACAGGTAAAGACGAAAAAGAATATATCTAAAGATACGTTTGGAACAACGTATGGCCGTATACATGTTGGAGCACAAAATATCAACAGTATTCAAACAAGAAAAATGAAAGGCTTAAAGAAAACGATATCAGAAAAGAAGAGTGCCCAAAAGAGAAAAAATGTCGATGATAATAACGACAGCGCGAAGAAAGTGAAAGAAACTTCGGATTGAAAGATTGATTGGGATGTTTATAATTAAATGAAAAAAATGTAATTCAATATTGAAGATTTTTATTGAAGATGTGATTATTATTTCCAACTCCAGCTAGAAACATTTTGCTGATCCTGCAATCAATAATGTAGATCATATGTAATTTTCTATTAACATTTTTTAATATAATTATTGTTAAATTTTTACCTTCACCGTAATCCCACAAGTGGATAAACTTTTTCGTGCGTTATCGCATTCTTTCAATAAAATTGTATCTTTTGGATTTTGCTCAAGCGCTCGAATTCGGACGGTCATCCTAAAGTTGAGAAAATTATCAATAATGTCTTCAATTTGTTTATTTTCTGCCGTTGATTTTGTGGATCGTGATATGCCGAACTTTGAGAGAATATTTGAAAGATAATTTGAAACGGCGGCAACAGCGCTTACATTATTACTGTGAGATTTTGTCTGTAATTAAAAAATAAACGATTAATAATATATATCTTTATTTTCGTGAGGAATTCAGAAATTCACTGGTACAAACATGAGTGTACACACAAGCGAATAACGGATGCACCAATATGAATAGTATAAGTTTACGATGTCAAAAACAATTATTAATGACATTAATTATGCAACCGACTTACATTATTTTGACAAAACATCTTATTTCCTACTCCAACAAGATTTACAATCGCATGCATTGCTTTTGAAGTATTAAAATCATCTGCCAATGCCGAGTAAACTCGATTTCTTGTGTCATGTAAAGTCTAAAAAAAATATTTAAATTAGTTTAATATAATACTGCAAAACATTGATTTTTTAATTAAATATGCAAATGTGTATTTGTGATTGAAAATATCGAATATTTATCTAGAGAGTATTTAACAAAATTAACAAAATTATTCATGCAATAAGAGCTGAATTGATAACTTACTGTTAACAAAAGATTTTCATCGATTTCACTAGCTTTAAAACTTCCAGCAACATAATTATCACAGTCATTTATGAAATTATCAAGTTTCTTGGTTAACAACACCGCAGTTTGCAAGACTTCATCCGAAAATTCAATTCCTGTAACGAAATTTAGTTTATTACACACGGATTTTTCGAACTACATAAAATTAAGACTAAAGATTATTGTATGTACCGCTTCGATAATGAGAAAGTAGGCAAAGCATTCTAAGATGATTTGCCGAATAGTTTTGGAGATACTCTTGTATGCTTATGGTATTCTTTAGACTCTTCGACATTTTTACATCTCCTTGTAGACTTAAGTGACCACAGTGAAGCCAATAATTAACCCATTGGTCGATATCGTGGTAACAGCAAGATTGTGCCTCTTCATTCTCGTGATGTGGAAAAGCCAAATCTATTCCACCACTGTGCATATCTACAGAATTTCCAAAGACTGAACTGATAAAAACACATACTACTATATAAATCAGTATTGTCATATGGATGATATGTTGAACAAATTTTTTGCTCTATAGAAATAATTATAAAAATAATATGCCCAACATATCTGAGCTAGTATATAAATTTAGAATTTAAAATACAAAAGAATTTTTGTATTTTAAATATTATAAAGCACAAGAAACGTAACATTAAAAATTACCTTGCAATTGCGCTACATTCTATATGCCATCCTGGTCTACCGTAGCCCCATGGGGATTTCCAAGATGGTTCGTTCTCTTTTGCTGTTTTCCATAGTGCAAAGTCCAGTGCTGATCTTTTATTCGCAACAGGCTCATCTTTTGCGACATCAGGCAAATTTGATAATTTACCATATTTTTTGTACTTGCTTGTATTGAAATAAACAGATCCTATAAAACATGAACAGATCCTATAAAACATTTGTGAGTGAATTTAAATCAGACAATTATTTTTAAAGATTATAATGTTAATGAACATTATACCGTCTTTTGTAACGTAACCATCATCTTTGGCTACAAGTCTTTCAATAAAGTGAATGATTTGCGGTATATAGTCTGTAACTCTACAGTGTAAATATGGCTCACGAATATTTAATTTATTCATATCCGCAAAAAATTCCGACTCAAAATGCCTTGATAAATCCTTGAAATCTTTTTTACTTTCAATGGAACGTTTTATTATCTTGTCATCAATGTCAGTTATTCCCATAACTAATAACACATCTATATTAAAGCAATCTGACAGAATTCGACGGATAATGTCAGACTTTATGTAAGTACTGCAAAAAGAATTAAAATTTTTATGTAACAGGCATTTAAAATTATAACTAGATTCATTAATAACTTTGAGTCAAATCTATTTGTTATAATTAAAATATATAAGTAATGAAAGCATAATAAAGTACTTGAAAGATTTTTTTATTACGTTGCATGTCCAATGTGAGCTGAATCATACACAGTAGGCCCGCAGATATACCACTTCAAAATATTCTCTGTTTTCAGAATCAGAGGCACTTTGCATTTCGTTATTGGGTTATATATAGAAACTTCGGTCTGATGTCCCACCGGTTTTATCCACTGTGGTTTGTCTCGACATTTCGCCTCAGTGTTTACAAAACGTTTGCAAAATCGAATCGACTTACGCGTTATACGAGTTGCATTCATTCTTTCTTATTTTTATTTAATTATTCCGACAATCGTTTTAATTCAAACGAGTTTTTTCTTTTCAGAAAAATTTAAATTAAATCGTCTATTATACATCGATTGGTTATTTGGCAAGGGATCTTTTAAACTTGCATTATAACTGATACTTTTGTTAATTAAAACTTCTCGAGTAATTTTATTCAATTTTTAAATGAAGACTATCCTTTCTAACCTATAAAAACTGCACAGTATCAAATTCATAAATATATGTAAACTGGCCGCTACCGTAAAGGCTATTGCACGTTCTGCACTCGCGAACTTGTTGATGAGTTTTGGAACACATTCAAAACACGTGCACCGTGCATCATGACTATTGGTTATTGGAGAAACGACAACCAACCAATCAATGCACTCTTAAAATCCAAACATGGCGAACTAAAATCGATCACATGACAATAAAAGGGATGTCGCACTAAATTCATATTTATTATATAATTATTATACAATATAATTCATATTTTCGTGAGCTTTTCTATTTGTTCAAAAATAAAAAATTACAGCCGTATAATTTATTAAACGAAGGAAAGTAGAAGATTGCCAGTAGAAGATTGCTTAAATTATAAGAAACTGAGTGAGTAACATAGTTTCGAAAAAATAGAGTTAAAGAATCAAAGTTAAACATATTTGACATCTGAACTAAAAGGAAATAGATTAGATAAGTGTTTAGAGATTTGTAAACATATGTCTAGAATAATGTCTATTTATATAAAAATGGAAAGGCCCGTACTTTCTGTGAATATTTTATTACATTCCCGAAATTCTGAATATCTGCTTACAAGGTAAGAATAAATTGCTGAAATTAAATAGTAGAAAAGTTGCTAATGATAGTTTAGTATTCAGTATATTATTATATCAATAATATTACATTATTATATCAATAATATTCCTTTTCTACTCTATTAATTATTTTATAATCAATTATAAAATTAAATTCATAATGATATTTTGTAATATTATTTTACGAATGAATAGAATAGAATGAACTGCTATATTATATATGTATCATTATGAAATTATTCAATTTCGGTAACTTCCCGGCTGCGTCCTGTTTACATTTCTACACGAAAATAATTGTAGTAATGATAGTTATTGGCATAGGCAAAATCGTTATTTATTGAAATTTATTGAGCACAATTAGTTCTCCTTATATTTTACACAAGTAAATCTATATTAAAAGTTGTCTTTGAAATTGTGTTTACATAGTGTTCTTAAGTTTATCCTTTACACACACAAACACACGTGTACATATGCGTATGCTCGTATATTTGATGTATGTTTTATATTTAAATTTATTCTCTGTGTAATACACACACGATGCATACTAACAATACATATCAAAGTCTTATGTTACACTGGCGTAATAATAATTATAGTTATCTGACAAAATACGGAATCTCTGATTTTGGCGCACAGCTACCGCCACTGTCGTTTATTCCCTCTTTCTCTTTTTTTTTATTATTATTACTTATTATTCACGTACGCGAGAACCGCGAACTTCCCTCGCTATTATTACTTTAAGTATTTTAAAATTTAGATTACAAATAGAGCGTCCCGACTCACGTCGAGCCGTTCGAACATATTTAATCGTTGATTTTTTTTTATCAAAGGGACAATAATCTTGTCGTTTAAAGTGAACCAGAAAGCTCGCATACGTCAGAACACATCAATATTTCCATCGTCGCTTATTTGTCGCCACAGTCATGTCTTCTGTCGCATCCTAAAAAATCTTTTGTTTTATATGCAATACATAATGGATCACTTTCTTCGTACAACTTAAAACTAGATGGCTACGTCTGATGCTAAACGTACGTCGAAAGGGTGCGAAAAAAAATCATAAATAAATGTACATATAATATTATATATATAAAAAATACCTCTACGCTTTACGCACTCTCGTTCATTCTTAATAATTGTGACACCAAGTATCGGCTTATCGTTAACAGGGAGGCAGGAATTTTTTTTTTTACACGCGCGTATCTTTCTCTTTTAAATCCGCATCCTGGTGAATGTGAGATCTCTGATTCCTCTAACATCTACATCGTATAGTTGGAGACATTGAGCGAGTATAGCGGAGTCTGTTAATCGATAGTGCTTTATATTACTTACTATTTTGGGAAAAGTGATTCAAAGACAAAGGCTCAAGTTTAAATATAAACAGAGTCCAGATTTCCTGTGTGATTAAGAAAAAGGAATATCATAAAAAAACTGTATAAAAATTTTTTGCGAATTTGTAGGACGATACATAACGTTAAAATAGTACTTACAAACGCTATTCGAAAGATTAACGTAGGCTTTTTTACACGCTTTTACAACGTTTCCTTCACATTTGCATTTTGTTCGACTTTTTTTTTTTTAAGAAGGTAACTATCAATCGGCGAATTTCTCATACTAAATTTGCGAACATTATTAAATGTTAATACAAAAGAAAAGGGGATACGAGTAGTTACTTAACGCAAACGCGTTGCTCTTTATTACAATCGACACCGGCTTTTTAGCCACGTCTCGCCTTCGGTGAGACGAATCATGATAGTTATACTATACAACAACAATATCGAATTCGTTCGAACAACAATTGCTTTCGCGCTACGATCTTATGAGTCAATCTGAATGAGAGTGGTGTAAATTGTCTTCAACATTCTCTTGCTAACAAATTAGACGAGAGTAATTCCTATCTTTTCTTTCCTTTAAAATATTTCTTTTTCTTACATCACTCTCATTATAAACTCATGTCAGAGACGGGCACGATTACTTACATATAAAATCAATTTATTGTTTCCTGAATTTTATCTGAGTGCTTAGAGCGATCTAATAAACAAATAAGGTACTACGCAATCGAATTCTATTCTATCGCATATCGTACAAAATTATCGTCTTAATTTCAATTAAATCCAATAACATTAGAACAATTATTTAAAATATATTTTAGTCAATAACTAAAGTCCATATTTTATTAAACTCTTAATTAATATTAATAAAACATGGATTACAAGAGAGAACTTTACGTTTCTTACTATCCGGAACACAACTTTTACTTTCTTTCATAAAACAGGGTGAAACATTAAAATAGAAACGTTGAATATTTCCGCCTCGTGGATTTGTAAAAAGACTCATCAGAGAAAAGTTACATTATTTATTGAGGCAAATACAATATATTCGATCAAGCACTACAACTTTTTCCTAAGGCGCTTCCCATGCTTATTCACAAAAACTCCGTTTCCGTTTAAATGTCTCACCTAATAAGGCATGAAATCATTTCATTAGATAATTGATTCTCAATAGCGCTAACTTAGGACATCTTAAACGTAAGCGTTACAGCTTACAATAAAAATCGTAGGGTCGATTTACGATTTATTCGCGCGGGTAAACGCAAATAAAAAACAAGCCCGTCTCTGTTATATGGCACCTTTGCGCATTACAAATCCTGCGCTTCGCTCAGTCTTCTCCAAGTCTCGCGTGCGACGAAGCTTAACGCGAGGATTCTTTACGATGATCATCATCATCATCGGCGTCATTATTATCATCATCATTAGCATTATCGAATCGTCGTAGCGTCGTAGCCCGACTTCTTAAGCCTTTCACTCCGACGAGAAGCTCGCAAGGATTCGTTGCGTCGATGATCGATCGCGATCCTTGGAATCGCGCCTTCTCGTTTTATCCGTCTTCTCGGATTTCTACTCTGCTCTATCTATCTCTGCAACTCTATAATGCTCGTTCTGAATAAAACGGTCTAGGCTAAATGGGTATTATACAAGTAGCGGGTAACTATAAAACCGAAGAGAAAAAGAAGACGTTTCTCCCCATAATATCAAAGTCCGTCACAATGTACGTCACTTCTTTCTTAAACGTACGCAATACTTCATAAAAGTAGATGAGTTAAAAATATATCGAAAGAAGTTCAAGTCTATAATATGCTAATATTTCAATTATAATTATTATAAAATTTGCGAATCTGTTTCAATTTCATTTCGTTTGATTTTATGCAGATAAATGCCGCATGAAACCGACGAGAGTTCACTTTAACGTATTTTAATTTTCAATAAAGGATTTATTTTATAATTCTTGATTGTATCTACCTCTCGAGAATGAAATGAATTAATAGGATATGAAAAAGATACGCAAAGAGTGCAACTATTAAGATAATTTTCAATTTCAATATTTGAGATTCGCAATCGAAATCAATTCTAATTCTTTTCTAATCCATCTATCTTTTTACACGCTCATATATTTAATAACAATTTATTTTATAAATCGTCAAAATTAAATTCCAGGGCAGTGTAATCGTTTGATTTATTTCATAATTCGTTTTAATATATTTAAGGATAAAAAGTCGATTCAAGAAATATTTCTTACCTCGTTTAAAAATCTATAAATGCTTAATTGGAAATACTACAATTAAGTTCAACGATAGCAAAATCATGATTAAGACATCTAGAATTCTTTTACTTACAATTTTAATAGAATACGAATGAAGCCACTTGAAAATAACATGGAATAAAAATTCGCAGGACGGTACAGAAGACGCTGGGTTTATCATTGAAAACAATAGACAATCGTGCGACTAACTTTATCCTACCAATCACACTAAATCGTTGCGTTCGCAATCTATTTCCACCGGTGTTGTTTGATTTACACGCAGAGGCGGGCGAAGTGCTATTTCGATTTTTAACTCGTACCTACGAGTATTCGTCAAAATCAACGTATCAAACATTTCCAACAATCAGAATTCCTATTTTCACAGAACTTTGGAGATATATTGATATCGATATCGTTTATGATATTGATAAATATTTAAATGTAATATCGTAACACTTCTGGAGTTCAATTATAGAGTTTACTAACTAAATTTACAATTATAAAAAAAATTCTGAAAAGTAAATTTTGCATTGTTATTCGGAGAACGGGCGCGAGAGGATGCTTCGAAAACTTCAGTTTAAAATTTTTTAAATCGATTTTTGGCTCGACTTCTGCGCAGAAAATCAAATAAGCGGCATAATCGTGAATATTGTAGATTTGAATTAAAATCTGCAGAGGAGTTCACCGTTCTTCGTGCCGGAACAACGGCACGCTGTTTTTTTACACATTGTAATTATTGCCGGTTCTTCGGTAACATTCATCGAATAACGAGCTCTCGGAACAACAGTGAACAAACGGTGCTCTGCCTCGGGATCAAAATAGTGCGTTCGCCCCGCCTCGAGTTTTACGGACGGCTGAAAAACAGTTCAATCCTTTCCCCGGCTCCAATCAACCACTATCACAAATCATTCGGTAAAGCGCATAATCTATGTGTATATATGTATATGTTATATATATATATATATATACTCCGCGCGATTTCATTAATTACTTTCATCGTCGAACGAATCCTCTATTTATTAACACTCGTAGTAAAGGTCTAACAATCTCTACCGGTGGGGGGAGGGGGGGAGGACCGCGGCGCCTCCTTCGGAGAATTCACTTAACGCGTACGTGGATCGATGTGTACTTTAATTTTCCTTTTCTTTTCCGACGAGGCAAGGGCAGGGAGAACATTGAGAGATGTTTAGGAGCGAAATGGAATCGTGAATTACGATGCAGCTTGCTGGAATCATGTCGTTGGCGCGTTTGAGGAAGGCGGCGTGTCGGTGCGCCAGATTGAGCTGCCCGAATGGCTGATCGTAGTGATCTAGAAGAGGTAGAGACAGAGCGTAATTAAAGACTAGTTATCTCCACTTAGCGAGTAACGTTAACTGCAAGCGACAACGCTGTGCTTATCTCAATCCTGATTTAGTTTGCGAGTCCATCCAGTAATTTTCTGCACAATGTCGCCAATTTTGCATTAATTGTTAAGTACTTTCAATATGATATTCTTGTTCGAAAGCTGAAAGTTTAAAATGTTTTACTCTAAAGTCATTGGTATAATAATTATTCTTCACAAAATTATATAAATTTTTATTCTGTAATTTTCGCCGTCGATTCGAAGTGATCTTTTAATTTATATTTAAGAACAAACTTCGTCTTAGAATATTTAAATTATTTAGTACTTAAATTAAAATTATTTCCTCAGTTTCTGTCATTTTCGAAAATCTTGTAGTATAGAGGACTCGATAAAATGTAGTGATAAATCTATCGAGAATGTAGCAAAATGTCAATTTTCCATGCGTATACCTTATTGTCGTGTCCGATCAATGGTGTCTCCGCCGTAGTTTCGTCGCTAGAACGATTCATGTACGGGTGTGGCGGTGGCACGTAAATCGGTTTAGAATGACTGGCGACTTGCGCGTAAATCGTCGGCTCCTGGATAGGCTGTCTGCGCGTCAAAGTCGACATGGGCAGCAGCTGGGGCCGTTGGATGCTGGAGATTTGCACGGGCTGGTAGCAATTCGGAGGTATTCGTCGGTTGCCTCTTAGTGCTAATTCGACGTATGTTAACTCGGAGCCCTGCTAACAATAATATTGGTCTCAGAATTTCAACAATATAATTTAATCGATTAAGAATCCGATACGGGTATCCAATATCGGATTACATGCATTTTTAATAAAGATCGATTGAATGAGTTCATCAGCGAAAAGAAAAGTGGAGTCATAACTGTGAATTAATAGAGAAGATAATTAATTAGAGAAGAAAAACGCAAAGATTTGATATATTAATAAATGTGGCGTACAGATATTATATATTAAAATATAAAATTGATATAATTTTTAAAAAATAGGTGAATATGGATTGTTAATCGTTGCTCAATTGTTTAGATCGAATAAGAATGATATTGTGAACCTGCTTTAAAAAGTTACTTATATGTAGCTTTCTTTAAAATTAAATGCAAATTTGTTATATCGAGCTATCTACTTTCGTATCTACTTTCAACGAGATTTATGAGCTGTATTTTTATGAACGTGCTTACATATAATTAGAAATTAATTGCGACCTGCGATTATCACCTAGATGTTAAATTTCCCATTACCTTACAATTAGATTAATAATTCAGAATTATTGAACTTACGTTGTTCGCGGTGAAGGAATTTGTTTCTGGACGTTGCTGCTGTACGTATCGCGGTGATGCACTCTTGCACAGTTCTGCATATGAATTCTCTGTAATATTACAAAGTACAGGAATCATTATATTTACACACATTTGATTTCAAATAAATTAAACATAATTATAAAATTAAAGCAAAAGCTCACATTTCGTTATGTTTTTATATTTAAATAAAAGTTCGTTTCGTTATACGTATTTTTTTTATATTAAAATAAAGAATTATTTAAATGTAATTATTAAAGAAATTAACATTTAAATAAAGAAACCGGCAACAAAGTTCTACACGATAGGCGTGCATATTACTTGCTAGCGTTATATTCTCACCGAGATAATCTATTAATAATTGAATTAATCTTTGGAAAATTCCGGCGGTTAGTAATAATGATAACAAGAGCGATTTGTCTTACACGGGAGCGCGTTTATCATGCAATCACCGGATAAACCCGATCGAGGAGCATGCTGCGAAGCGGAGTGACAGGTACTCTCGCCTACCGTTCGCGTGCGGTATTATATCGGGATTCTTCTCGAAGCTCTCGATGCTATCGGCACTGAGGGGCAAGGTCGACGATTTGTCACGCGGGGACGAGGCGCCGGTTCCCGACGCCGCCAGGTTCGCCATACCGCCATCGTCATGAGAGTCCTCCTGAGATCGAGGTCGATAGCGAAGTTTGACAGCCAGGACGATCACGAAGATCACCAGAAGCAACCCCGCTGCGGCTCCCACCACGGCGCCCAATAACGGACCCGACAGCGACAGCATAACTGGCGTGAGGGCTGTAAATTGTGTCCAATTGTTTCGGGGCGAATACGAAGAAAGGGGGAGGATAATAACGGAGAGTAGTCGAAAACGAATTTCGTCAAGGAAAGTAAAGTAGCTGCAATAATGTTCTCCTTTGAATTTTACAATAACTGGAACTATCTCCCCCCCCCCCCCTCCACTGTCATTCGACATGAATCGCAGGAAATATTGTAATGATTAAGTACAGATATATCTTTTCTTTGCAAAGAGAACTTCTCATTAAAAAATAGTCTATTTTTCACTTAAATTAAATATTAAAGATATTTTCACACGTGTTGGAAAACCTACGCGACAGCATTTTTTCACGTTTATCACGATTCAGTTGATTTACGGAATTCAATGAAAAATTTTTAATCCCAGCCCGCTTTTCCCTTCTTGCCTGTTTTTGCCGAAAATTGTAAATCCTATTCTTTAGCTGCAACGAACAACATTGTTTCGCGTCTTATCGGATATCGAAAAACGTGATTTCTTATTTTGCATATTTTTTAGGAGAGTCGTGTTAACAAAGACCGGATAGAAAATGCATAAAACGCGATAAAGGAAACTGCTTCGCTACGTCGCAATTTCCTCGTCGAATGTCGATTCGATTATGGATAAAGCATTTTCGATACAAAAGCGGCTTTGCCATGTCTTTTGTACGATCACGGTATATGTAATCCTTATGGAGAAAGCTCCGAGTTTTTGTTTACAGTGCGACTGCTTTTATGGCGACTGACCGAATCAAGATAATCGCGTTGCCAGAAAGGTTTGCAAAGGAATCAAATACGTGCTTGATCCCTTTGCAGAGAACTCGCCACGTCTTTGTCATATAATTTCTTTCCTGCTACCGATAATTATCACGATAATTAATGCTAATTGTTCGTCGTTGATTCACTACACTATATAATTTTTTTTTTCTATTATGTTCGCCGGGAAAAAAATACGCCGCGACACGAGCTCGTAAAAAAAAAGGAGAAAAAATGCGCGTTTCGCGTGACGGAAATATTTATAAGCGAGTGTCGCGCGTAAATTTATAAATGCAAATTATGACAGATTATGACGATCGCGTGAGGTAATGCACGTGCTTGCCTTACGATGTCAGGGGTCGTTACACGATCGACACGAGCTCGACGGTCTCTCGAGGAAGACAGCGTTTCTTGATGAAGAAACGTGCGACGACGGGGGTGAATTTTTTTATCTCGCGAGAATCTTACCCTGTCCTTTTATTTTCGCGGGCGATTAGAGGCCGCGGAAGGTATAGCTGGCAACATAAATCTAACTCGGAAGCGGGCGGAATGTCGCGCCGCAAGCGCAGCATCCTGCGCGCCTCTGATACGTTGGGAATACACGCGATATATGTACACGGGCATGCGTGAATATACATACACGTATGCGTATGTGCATGGATCGTAAAAAAATGTCGTCGTAAAAAATGCGCGCATATAAGGTTTCTCTTAGCTGTAACGCGATCATAAAGGCAGCTTCGCGTTGGAATCTACCTACGCGGTAGCATTCCTGGAGTTTATCACGACCTGGTCGATTTACGGAATGCAATGAGAATTTATAACATCCCCGCGCCTTTCCCTCCCTCTCCTCTCACTCTCTCTCTCTTTTGCCCGTATCTTAGAAATAATCTAATTATATTGCGCCGGCGTTGTTACTTCCTGGCTGTTAATATCCGTCCGAGTATCGCTAAAAATCCGAGTAATTCATTCGTACGGAAAAAAATATAAAACGGCAAATTAAAATTCTTCGCATTTTACACCGGTTTTTATCCGGGGCTTCTATTAAAGCTCCATTCTCCCGTTTGCAGATATTTGCAGTTATTTTCGTTTAAAATCTGTGTGATCATCACGAAGGTAAACCCGAAGAGCGGGGTTCTCGCTTTCGAGATTAATAGGGAAATATTCGGTAGAAATTCGATTTCGGGTGATCGCTTCGCGACTTTTTCGGCAAATGCCAGGATCCGGGCGGACCATTTTCGTAAGAGGCAAATCCCCCGCGGGGGTTCGTGGAAAAATAATCCCCTCTCAAATACGCGGCCGTCGACGAGTGTTTGCGCAGATCATAGATCATACAACCGCATTAGCAATGAATTTGGGATTCAAATGCACTCCATTCTCAACTCCCGGTATACTCAAGTTCGAGGCTAATCAAAACCCACTTATATCCGCGAACTCTGTTAAATGAATGCCTCTCCGCTGGCTCTCGTCCTTGTTCCGGCCCCCGTTCCTTTCCCCGTTTCTCTTCCCCCTGAAGTAATATTAAAGCCAAGGATGCGTCAACATTCGCGGCCATCAAACTAAGCTAATGACGATTTGAATTCATGCCTTTGCACGTGAGTAGAAAATTTTGTTAGACTCGCGAAACTTTAGGTATATTCTTTTTAAACGCACTTTCGAAGAGCAGTGATGAATAAACAAAAGTTCTTTTAAAGGTCTCTTTGTAAGTTTATACATTAAAATAACACGACAGATGTTTGAATGATACTAAAAAAAGATCCAAAGAAAATAGCAGTGCCGAATAAGAATTTTATCATGAAAAAACCGTCTCGGATGTTGACCTAATTGAGCTTGAAAAGAATTATCTAAAGAAATATCTTGAAAAGAATTATCTAAAGAAATAGCTTGAAAAGAATTATCTAATAAGAGATACAATAAAACAGAACGAAAAAAAATTTAATTACACAGAAAATCAAAGATAAATTTTTTAATCTTTTATCAATTCTAGTTTCTATCATTCTGCACGAGGTTTCTCGATTAAAGATTTTTTTAGACACGTCTCGCGAATTGAATAAACCTGTAGAAAAATGGACATAAATAGAGAGACATGCTGTCCGTATTCAACGAATATTTGTTGAAATTTTCATGTCAAATAATAAATGAAGCCGAGATAAATGTAACCGTCTTCGAACAGCAGATTAATTTAAATTAGACCTTCCGGATTTATCCTGGACTCGTCTTACGAAACATCTCATGATACAATAGATGGATGTGAACAAATCTCTGGAGCATGACTCGGGCTCTTCGTGCAATAACGCCGCGTTCCGTTGTGCGCGTCGCTTGTGCGTGCAGCTTCATTGTCTTCGAACTTAAGCCGCTTTCGGTGACCTTATCTATTAATTTACGAAAGATTAATTGAAAGCGCTGTTCCTGAAACTCCCTCGTGCTACACGTTAATGTTGCCTCGCAGAATCTACTTCATTCAGGAAGCTTAAGATTGTTTGATCGTAGCAGCCTGATGTCTAGCGAGCGTAGCGGAAACGCTGCAGGTAAATAAAACGTTTAAAAAAAAATCGCGTAAATGCGCTTAAAATGTCTATCAAGTCGACAAAGCGAGTATATTTCAATTCTGCGGAATACGTCGACGGATTAAAATTTCGCGTCTAATTAAATATGTCAACGTACACAGGCGAGCGACCGACCGCACGTTCAAATTTCAAGTTTTTGACAGTTTCCGTTCAAGGTTCCTGATAACGTTTCTCCTGAATAGTTGAGGCATATTCACATCGCTGGAAGATCCAGCTGGAAGATTAGGCTTGGCCGCAGAGCAATTTTGGATGAATGCTTCTCGACAGGATTTACACGTACAAGCGGTCGCCTTAGCGGTATCCCTTGGAAACAAGTTCTTCCGACTTTGCTCACTCATGCGAGTGCTAACTGCTCGCGGGATATGCCAGGGTAAACCCGACTTCCGCCAAGAAAGCGGTGAAATCTTCGATCCGGATATCCGAATACGCCGGTTATCTTCGACGACGTCGTGTCGTTTGCAATGTCGCTATGTATGTATCCGTGACCGGCAGCAAAAGTGTAATACAATAATCGTATTATCGCATTTCAAGATCAAGTACATGCGTCACGTTAGCGGGCACGAAATACGCCCCGTGTGTTAGCGTAGTCGGGACAAACTGTTTACGTAAACGATTTTCCGTGGGTGTCATCGCGAAAACTAACAAACGCAGCGGAAGATAATTACGATGGATTATTACGTTCATTTATGATAATGCTTGTCACGCCGCTTGAACCTATAAGAATTTTTCGCGGAATAGGACATGAAAGCGTGCCGCCTAATAAATCATTTGCTTGTTATAACTTCCTGTGTTTTTTTTTTTAAGCGACGTTGATTCAGCGGTATATGAATTTCATACTTATACGGATTTAATAAATATTAATTAATGAATATTCTCGTTTAATCCAATTTTCATTTATGTGAAATAGATATTGATAATTAAGTATTTTAAAATGAGAAGGCTACTGATAAAATATTTTTTAACGAGTAAAAAGGTATGTGGAATAGAGCCGATTATAAATTATAATTACTTTGAAATAACTAATTAGTATTATATACTTTTGCAGTGCGCATTGCGGAATTTGTCTAGCGAAAATTAGATTTTTTTTCATCTCTCATTATATCACATATTAAATATGATTTATATGCAGCGAGAAATGAAGAGAAAATGATCATGCGTCACAACGCATACACGAATATATTAACACGCTTTATTAAATAATATTGAATTTGATATATGTATAAATTATTTCTTTGATGCTTTAAAAATATATTGTAACATAAGGATTCGTCGCATTTAAATGTGAATAAAGAGCCGGCCTCTTTAAACATTTTTAATTAAATGTACGACGGTGACATCGCACCAACGGACTGTAACTCTTTTTTTCCTGCTCTCGCTAAACTTTACTTTGAAAAAAAAAAAACAAAGAGGAAAGTTCGTATTCAATTAATTAACATGCGGAAGCATCAACAGTGCTTTGTAATCCATATAGATGTACGCTTATTTTCGTATCTTAAGCTATACATATCGTGATTTACATTCCGTAAAATTACGGAAATTGGCATTCACATGCAAGAAAAATTTACAAGCGGAAGTTTGAGCGTAGGGAAACTCCAAGGTCTAATCACAATTAATACAAACGACAACAAGACACATCTATTCAGCCTAATCAAGGAGACAGGCAAAACTTTCTCGCAACGTGCCGTATCGCGCTTTATGTTAACACGAAATCTGGCACATGCAAGATCTGACCGTATCGTACGAACAGTGTAACGATATTTCGCAAGTCAATCGCGAGATTCCCTTGGCGATTGCCTTTAATTCGCCGGTTCCAGCTCCTCGATGTGGGCGTCGGGAAAAAAAAAAGAACATGTGATACGTGCGCAAAACAAATATGTAAATTTCGAGATACTTCGTGATGAATTTGCCGAAGTGTTGACCCGTCGGGCGGTTTCCACTGACTGAGCATTTTCATCGCGAGCGAATCGCCATGTAGAATATTACTCTATTTCAGCACGCGTTGCACGATTCGGGTGTGGAACGTTTTTCTACGAAGCGTTCGTCGCAACAGCCTCCACCGTATGGACATGTGAGACTAATATTGATTAATAATAATTGATCAATAGAGAGAAAATTTACAATCTATTCAAAAGATATGGAAAAAGAGCGCCGGTTTAAAAGCGACTTCGAGCCTCTTGGCTCAAAATAAGGACTGCAGAATTTTATAGAAAGAAAAAGCTAAATCTGCATAGTAAGAAAATCAATCACAGTTGTAAATTATTATTCTATCAATTTCGCGCAAGGATACTATTTCCTAATTCCTCAAAATAATGTTACTCCTAGTTTAAGCTGAGGGAATGGAGACACGATAAAGTTTGTAAGGGATTATACTACTGTACGACACAACATCACAACAAGCAATTATACACAAGTGGATGTGATCAAAAGATAAGACAAGTGGATTACTTGGGCTTTCAGACGACTAGAAACAAAAATAAAAATCGCAGACGACCTAATATCTGCTTATTCCTCCTTCGTTATGTACATAAATTCTCATCTCTATTAGTGCATCACGATTTTCATATTTATTACTGATAGTCTTGGGCATAATTCGGGAACGGCATACGAAATTCGGATAGAACGGATAGAACGAGTATACTCGATAACGTACTCGGAACGCGGATGAACGTATCATTCGCGAGTACGAGTCGTTTGCTTCGAAATCTCGCGATCGCGATGCGACAGCACTCTTTTCCAAGACGTCACCGGCCGAGAGAAGAAGAATTTGAACTGTACAAGGAAGCTAAAGAATCGATTTTCGTATTCTCGCTCAATCGCAGCGACGATGTCGCTCGTGCAAAAGCACCTTCATGGGGACAATAACGGGGGTTGGGGGCACAGAGGGGGGGGGGGGCAGGTAGGACGATCCACTGTGTATCTGGGCCCTACCTGGGTAACGGTGGTGCTCCTTATTGGTATTACCCTCCTGAACAAAGTGCGGACTGTGGAGGACCGTGGCGTCGCTCATGGCGTGCGCCGTCATGATCCTGAGGGACAGCACGAGGCCGGACTGGCTCCTCTCGGCCGGCAGATCCGTCACCTCGAGCATGCTCGGCGTCAGGCTGGTCGCGGACGCCAGCAGCCGTCGGGTGTCGGCGTCGAAGACCTGCAGGACGTAGGTGGCCGTGTTCGCGTCGAAGTACTCGCTCTCGGCGCAGCTCACCCGCACGGTCGTCCGGCTCTCCTCGCGGATCGTGCAATTCTCCGGCGAGGGTGGTTGCGCCAGCCTCTCACCTGCTACCGGAAGTGGCACAACACACCAGCCTCAGCCTTCGTCTAACTGACTCGAGAGCGCGCGGGATAGAGAGGAAGGGAGGGACGGAAGTCGAAGGTAGCTACGACAGCAACGCGAGGCCGGAAGTCATTTTACGAGTAAGGACAATGACGTACGGTGAGTGAATGGTGGGAGATTACGATTGTGGACAATAGCGATGCGTGGTAGACTTGTTTTAAGTAATGAATTTTCGGAGTAATCGACGAGCTCGTGTCACGTTGTGTCAATTAAAGATGGACTGACGGACAAACGATTAGAAGTGTTTTCTATAGATTTGAGAAAGGATGAATATGAATTTCATGGATTTCGTGACAAAAGATAACGCATCAAGATTATCGATATCCAAAAGATCTCGAAGAAATTGAAGAAACATGATTTACATATAAAATTATAAAGAATACAATTTTTCTTAGCATTCATTTCTTGATCATTCCTTTCTTTCAAATGTTGTCATAAACAATTAATATTGTTAACTTAGTCCATTACATTTTGCACGATTATATTTCTTGAGCTTTCAATTATTTTAATGAAAATACTTAAAAACTTTCTTCATCAAAGTAATAATAATAAATGGAATGGTCCGAAAATGAAAAATCACTTTTGTTAAAATGTACAAAATTTTCTAGAAATAATCGACATAATGATGGAATAGCTAAATTCGCGAAAATATCCCACGTGCTCGTTAATATCTCTATCAGTTGGGATTGTCAAAACGTTTTTCCAAATATTTGTTCATACATATAACGAATTAATTAATTTCTTTCGTACAATATTTTCTCGACAGATACTAAATTGGATTTATTTTTCGAGAGGGATTGATTGACCGCGAAAATGATCAGTATTTTCAATCGTATCGTAATTTACGGTAATCCATCGAGGAATCGTCAAGATGTGTACCTGAACGAACGGAGCTTAATCAGTCGTAATATTGGCCGCCATAATGCGTCCTCGCGTTTCCGCGCGAACTTGATGGCGCGCGATCTCTTCGAGAGAGCTCGATCACGCCGATGGATTTCCATGAAATGTGCCAATCGTTCGTCACGCTGCACACCGACGTATTTTAATGCAAAACGTCAAAATGCAATCGATACCTGCCAGTCATCGAACGAGACGAGCGCGTATTTTTGTCATTTTTATCGCCTCGAAAGCTGCCATTCGTGCGGCGTGCACTCGTTTAACGCAGTCTATAGCTTTCATATTGCGCGAGCAAAGTGTATCTTTTCCGAATGTGTCTAAGCGTCGAATTCAGATTTTAACGATATATAAAAAACAAATACACACATTTGCTCTTCGTTAACGAGAACGCAGCTTTCAGTCTCCGAGGAAAATTCCCGTGAACGCTTTCCCGTGAAATAGAGTTTAACTAAAACATTACAGAAACACCTAGTAGAATCGAAAACAGAGCCAAAATTGTGTGGCGCTTTCGAGGTCGGATTTTCTTTTTCTCTCGCAAAGAGTAGCACCGTATCGCCAAGTCTTGTTAGTTCAGGCGGCGGCGGCGGGGCCGGATATAAATCGGGCGAGAGTAGCGTAAGGAACGGCGATTTGTAACGAAGGAGGGCCAGTTGATGCGAAATACGGAAGCCTTTTATAGTCTGGTTTGCCCCCCTATCTCGGGAACCGCGCTGCAGCTCAGGCCGCAGTAGAGCGGATAAACGACGAAGCCGACGGGGTTCCGCAGCCGCCTATTAGCCGCGCATTATTAACGCGCGTAACACCGCTTAACGTCTGTCTACGTGCCGCCCACAGGTTAATCGTGAGCAATTAGTCAGAAGAATGCGGCAGAGCGGACCGGGGTCGCCGGCGCTTTAAATTAGGCCGAGAAATTTGTTTAATGGGGTTGCAGCGTGAAGCTGCTACCGAAAATGCACTTCCCGACGCGGATGAATTTATAAGCACAGGCTAAAAGGCATACTTTAACAGCGAAATTCTTGCACTTGCATTTAAGCATCGTCCCGGGTAAAGGGATGATATTTACGCTTCGATTATATTTAAATTTTATTAAAAATCAAGACACTTAACATTGAAGATTAAATATTAATCGTTAAATAAATTGGAAATATATGCTTGAAGAACTTGTTTTTTTTTTTCATTAATTTACGCTTCGGATTTGTGTGAAATAGATATTTGTGCCGAGAAATAATTATCAACGTGCTCCGATAAGAAATTTGTAACAGTTTTTCTTCAGGAGAAAAAAACACCAAAATAGATGCATTAATCTTTTCGAAAGAACTTGCGTATAATATTGATGCGTGCAATTACTAATTATCCTATTTATTTCGCCTTTAAATTGTGTTAATCATTATCGATAGTAACGGAAGTAAAAAGGTACGAAACGATCATTGACGACGATCATGCGCCGGTGTCGGTGTATACATCTATTTACGTACATTTCATAAATACTGTACGTCTGCTACGATGCAGTCTTCTATACGTAATTCTAGCACGCTTACACATGACATACGTGTGCTTTGATTGAAGTAGAGATAATATCGCCATAATGCCGAATAGACGCGGATTTCGGATGGACGGATCCAATATCATCGTAACTCGTAAAAAATGTATTTTTTTCCAGGCGAGTACACGTTGTAACAACGTTGTAACACGAGGGAAAAAAATTTCACATACGTGATACATGTATATTCTACGAATGTATCGTATTATCGAAACATGATATCGTTCGTCCCTTGTGTAATATTTGTGTTTGAAAAGTTAATAATGTCATTGTCGAAATATTTTGTAATCAGTATTTGCGATCGCAAGCAAATGATAAAAATAATATTAAATATTATAGAATTGTATTATCAAGTATAAATTGAGGTGCAAAATAACGGATCATTACATGATTTAGAGACAATGTTTTCTCGAGCAGTTTTTAAAATTTATCATGACGTTCTTTTTACTGTAAGTATAACTTACGTAATTTAATTGCAGCTTATTCGACTGTCATCTTAAATAGAAATATTGTTTAATTTTTTATCTGAGGAGGAATAATAAAATTACGTCAAAATAAAGTACGCTTTTTTTGGGAATACACACTTATATGAAATTTTTAAGTATTTTTGCTGAAAACTTATATTTACTTGTCTTCAAATAAATTTTGGGTCGCAAATTATAATGTATATGTTGGTGGTAAAAGAAAATCAAACAAATTACTGTTTTATAAATTACCGTTGCATTTGTCATCAGTGTTGATAAATATTACACGCTTTTTTTATCAAACAGTCTCGCTTAATTGTTCTCTAATTAAATAATGAGTTACATTTCCGTCTTGGGGAAGGGGAAAATCGAATTCCATTATAAACTTATTACCGATTTGAACTTTTCCATACAGAATCCTATAGTTGTTTGTCCAACTCCAGGCGATAATGAGAAATATCTAAAGCAAACTGTCTGGATGATCTCGCGCGAATCAACACAAATGCACGATATTATGGGCCGTGTGCGGCCGTAATATACTCGTGAACTTTCATGCGGCCACTCAAAAAGCCGCTGGAATCGAGTTACGATGTTATTGCACGAGAGAGGATCAACATGTTCACACGAGCTCTACGATGCAAGGCCGTGCAGCGTAGCGAACAGTGCTCAAAATATTAGATCGATTCATAAGCAATATCCGTCTACGATGCTTCCTTTATATCGCGCACTTTTCGCTTATATATTCCCGCATGCATTTACGACGCATTCGTCGTTTTACGCCGCGGTGGCGAAGTACACGGGCGGTATTGTTACGGCATTGGCGCGATCGGGAGAGACTTAGGCGCGAACGACTCTTATTCGATAAACTATCGAGTCTATTACGTCGAGATTGAGAAGATCTCTCATCGAGGCGGGATAACGTAACGCCGCTAAATTACTTTGACGATATTCAAAAGTAAAAACTTGGATAAAATCTGTGTGAAGTTAAACATCTTAAATATCCACAAAATCCACAGAGGGGAAACGATACAGTAATTGACAGCATAAGATGATTGACACTCTGTTATATTTGTACCCATAATAAATAAACTATTCGTCGCGCGATTAATTAAAATACTGAGGAAGAGAGTTCTTCAAGTATTTTATGATTCATTACGCAACAAATAATTTGTCTTCTATGGGTACAAATATGTTATATAAGTGTCAATCACTGTACCGTTTACCCTATATACTGAGAGAAAAATATAGTTATTTTTGACGTAAAACCACAATTTTATAATATTTTTAACAATAATTACGATTAAAATAATGATGCATATAATCAAGTTAATCATATTTATTTTTAGAAATATTATAAAATTATGGTCGAAGCCAAAAGTAACTATATTTTTCTCTCAGTATACATGAAGCATTTCTCAATAGTCGAGAAGTACTTTTGAATCAGTGAAATATATATAAAGTATAAGAATGTATCTGAATTTTAAAACAAATAACCGTGTCATCGCGTCGTCAGTTCTTATCATCGTTAATACTGCTATTGTTATTATTATTGCGGCTTTAACATGGAGGACTCCACTCGAAACACAAAGCTGCTTAAAACTCCGCGGAACATCCTTCCAATCTCTGCCTAACGATACCGCACCACTTCGGAATGCTCCGCGTCATTCGAAAGCTTACTTATGAATCGTCTGACAAGTACATCGTGGACGACTTAATCGCGGATCGACTCGCGATCGATCGGTCTCTCAGTTCTGTCGTTGGCGGCCTGTGCGACTCACCTGTTCGCCTCTCAGGGAGATTCAGGGTGGTGGCGCGGAAATGCACCGTCTCGCTGCGACCTTTGGCGTTGGTGGAGTAGATGGAGACCTCGTAGTTGCTGCCGGGGTCCAGGTTGCCGACGGAGAAGACGGGCACCTTGCTCGTTTGGTTGTAGATGGTCGTCGGGCCGCCGCTCTTGCCGGACCCAGGCTCGCGGTCCACCTGCATGGTGAACTTTTGCGGCAGGCCGCCGTCAAAGCCCTCGATGCATTCCACGTAGATCGAGTCGGTGGTTTGATTTAACAAGGAGCAGTTGTGCGGCGTGTCCGGCCGGCCTGTTGGATTCGCCGCGCGATCAGCGTCAACGTCGGACACGATCCCGCGTGTCGATCAGCGGAGGATAATTAGCAAACGCGAACGAATGTTTAATTGGCGAATTTGAAGGATATCCGATGATACCATAGAGAATATCTGACCCGAGATGGAACTGATCCGCCGCAACGTGAACATGACGGTGGAAATCGTTTGTAGCGGGAATTGTTAATTAAATTAATTACGTAATTTCATTTGATATGTAAAGACGTAATATGTTTAAATCGGAATTGTTTAATTGAGAGATCATTTACGTCTATTTTTAAAATGATTTATATACAGTTTATATCTGTAGGGAAATTTGATAGTAATTTGGTAGCAGAATCGATCTTGCAAATGCTCGAAAGAGTAATACTGTACATCCACTTGCTATTGTTCGGTCTTTCCTCTATGCAGTTTTATGTACGTTCAAAGACTCTTGAAATAAAATAAAACAATCAGCTATTTTAGACGAAAATGAAGCTTTCAAAAAAGCTGCTGACCGAGCAACTGTCTCAAGCGCGCTTCTAGATTTGATCGCCTCGCATCGGCCGATACGAATTTAGTTTGAATTTTCGTTTTTGTTCAAGCGACTACGGTACTCAAATTGACATGTCCCTTTTACGCAACGTTCACTTTAATGACCGTTTTTATTGCATGTTCCAGTAGTTTACTACCAAGCGCAGTACTAAAATGCGTTTGTCACGTATTGACGCTGTTCGTCTACGACCTTCCCCGACCTTTATGAACGAGAAAGATTCCCCGGCGGAGAATGGATTTTTTCGCGGATATGTGTAAAAATACTTGCGTCCTTAACCTGTTTGCACGCGAATCTTTATGCTTATCGCGGCGATAAAAATGTGTGGCGATATCTCTTTGCGAGATATGTTTTTACGCGAATGTATCTCGAACGTAACTTTTTGGTATCAACTACATACATTAAATTAACTATATATTATACTGTATTAAATTGATCTTTAGAAAGTATAAAACCGCACGTATATGTGTCCATAATTTAAAATATATAATTTAAATTATAATTGTGGAATTTTAACATTTATAAAAAATGATACGAAAAAAATTTTTATAATAACAGCAATAATAATAACTGCAATGACTTACTACTAATATTTCACGAGCATATCTAAAGATAATTCTTCCGTTAAAGCCAAAGTTATATTAAAGATTAAAAATATAATGCTTTTGACGTGAGCTCACAAAAAGTTAATTAAAATAAAAAAAAAACTGCTAGTATAAATGAAAACATATATAAATGAATATATAAATACTCAATGCTTATAAAACATCGCAATTTTCTTGGCGTCACGATATGTAAATGTAAATATAAAATAATGATATGCAAATTCAAATATATATACATACAATATATATATATATA
>JAJVSH010000006.1:1934424-2070514 GCA_021460005.1 Tetramorium alpestre
ATATATATATATTGCTGTTACTGCTGGTTTACGGCTTTGAATTTACTCGGAATTTACTCTTTCTTATTTTAAATATTACTAGGTCTGTATCTTCACAGTTTGTATTCATTCCTGAACATTTTGAAAGTACAAGAAAAAAGTATTACAAGCAAAAAAAAATTCGAAGAGCGCATTGATTTATTGAAGTTACATTGAGTTCCCTTTCCGGTTTATCGAGATGCCGATAATTCGATGAAGACGCAGTGAATTGCAGAACGCGTTGCATTTATAATTCACCGGATGTCGGATGGTAGTGTTTCGATGACAAGAAGAGTAAATGCATCGAATCTATCGAATGCGCTTTTCAAGACTTTCGGAACGGCACAACATTCGTCTACTAAAATCGATTGCTGTACTCTAAAAAGTTGTGTCGCAGTTGCGATGTCATCGAAAGATTTATCTGTCTTCGGTCCATTTGATTTATTCACCTGATGACGACGATGTTAATATCAACGATTGCAGAGCCATTCAAAAATATCAAACATCACATCAATTATGCACATGTCATTTGTGTAATTTACATGTTTGTGTTTTAATTCAATCGCGCTTCAAAAAGTTCAAACGCAGCGCACGCGATCACGATTCAACTCGCTAATTCATTCCGTTTATTGCATCATTTAATTATGCCACTTTAAAAGATATTTGCATATAATGAATTTTTGTGGAATCATTAATTGTATTGTAATTTCCAAATGTGTGTATTACGCAGCAATTACGATATAAAATGCAGCGACACATTTCATTAACGATACGATTTCGGGAAAGAAGTGAGAAGTGCGTCTACATTTTAATAATTTTTATCTTCCATATCGGCGCGCAGATAAACCGCACCACGAGAACGCGTGGACGAATCTAAACAAGGTCGGTACGTAAATATTTCTCAGCAAATCGATCGTGGCAGAAGAAGGGTGTACGCATCGCGAGGACATTGAGAGTACGTGGGCTAGATCTGAAGCAATTTTTCAGAAAGCCCAGTAAGATCGAGCACTTACCAGCTGGCACGATGTGATAGACGCACGGCTCGAGCTGAGTGCCCTGGTCATTGCTGCCCCAGCAAAGGAGAGTGCCATAGTCCAGCTCGGTCATCGGCATGTAGGAGGCTGTCGAGCGTGTACGGTCGCTCGTGACGTGCGCCTGAGGTATGTCCACTGCCTCCATTGTATTATTGAATTTCCAGGTGAACGATACTTCCGGCGGGTTCGCTTCCAGCTCGCAGGGGATCCTCGCGGTCTCCTGTCGCGCCACGCCAAATACCTTCGTCTGACCGTGCTGGCATACCGGCACGACTGCAAATGTAAATGTTGGTTCGTGTGAGAATATAAGCTTCGCATCGCGCAAGTTTATCTTTTGCGACAACATCAAAGCAACGATAAACATTATTTGATAGCAAACGCACACGATATCTGTTTCGCTACACGCTCCAATTAATTAAATTTTAATAATTCGTGAGACGTGATGAAAGAATTGCACGTGATCTGTACAGGAATTTTTTGCTCTTACTTTCTAATTAAGATCGTTATGTTAAAGATGAGACAAATGGCGAGTTTTATATTGTCAATAATAAAAGAGTTATTTAACATTGAAAATTATTTTAAATGAATTAAACAGATGGAGTATTTGATGTAGTCAAGTGTGTTTACATAATTTTTAAAAAATCTTACACATCAAACTCTTTTATATAAATATGTAGATATATGTATAATGCTGAAAGGATTAATTGCTTAATTAATTAATTAATATCAAATTAAGATACAACTGGCACCTCACGCTGGCACCTCCGTCCAATATTGGAGACATCTAATAACATGATTAGATCTTTTCATCGATGGTCTGTATCGAGGAATGATCGACACGTATTCTAGTATACGTCGAAGGCTAATACGATTATTAAGCACTACCCGTAATTAAGCATTAACGATGGAATTCATGTCCCTGCGCCATTCCCGAGTTTCGTGTCAACCTCAGTCGACACGGTATCTGATATCGCCGTAATATACATAATACGCAATATACATGTATATATCCTGTAATCTACATATTGCAATAGTGCGCCATTAGTAGAGCATGTCTTCATTGTTCAGACGGGATGGGGGACATTCACATATGTTCTTGAACAACATTTTCCCCTATTATATTCTCCACCGGGAGGCGATGTCTAACATCGTTTCACAATCCGCGGCAACTGAAAGTACATTGTTACCCACTCAGTAAGAAAATAAGCCTCCGACGCAGATCTTTATGCCGTAGGAAAAAAGAAAGTGGGAACGTATTCTCAAGTACTTTGCAAACTATTCGCGGAACGGTGCGCAAATGAAGAAACTGTGTAAGTATGTTTAAGATATTCTAGTATTTCCCCCGTACTAACTTTCTCTGTTATAATATGAAAATAATGATAATAGAGTCTGCGTCAAAAAATAAATTTTATACTTGGATTATATGTTAAAGTGGAAAAAAAGGTGGGGATCTTGCAACTTATATATAATCCCGGTATATAATCCTCTGAAAGATATACTATATATCTCTTCTGGAACTTGATAAATGGATCGTTTTGACAAATGGACCATTTTGGCAAATGATCGATTATATCTTTGAGGAAAATGTACAATATTTTATGGAATATTGTTCATACATTTTTCAGTATAAACTAAGATAATGATGTGACGATTGAAATAAACCAAAAAAAGTATTTAAGTGTATACATTTTTTTCAATTTTTAAACTGAGAAAATATATAAGATAAAAACGTTCCATAATTTTTATCATAAGCTCATCATTAAAATTAAAACAATTCTAGCTCGGTTATTACGCAACCGAGTGCGTTCATCAACGACTCGGAGCGCGCGATCGATCGTTATCTCCGGTAGTGTCTGCAATTGACATTCACTTCCACGAACGAAAGAAGATATTCGGTGTAAGCTGACAAAGGATCTCCTGCGACCTCGGCTCAGGAGCGGAGAGTCTAGTCCGTCTCGTCTGGAAATTCAATAATACTTTGGACGTGGAAGTGGAGAGCCATAGAGCATGCGGGATATCCGGCGCACATATAGAGACTGGACCCTTCATTGATTAGATCAGTCATAAAATTCCGGACGGTATCCGATGCCCGCGTATTGCATCCCCTTTGTACTTTGCACAGTTGTCGAAAGAAGTCCGGATCTTGGGGGATGCCTGGAATGCTCTGGACACAGCGTCTTATCCGCGCGCAAGACGGGACGAGAGGCGAACCTTTGTCCTCTTACGGCGATTGTTGAAAAATATCTTAAAGATGTCATAAGGTTGCAATAAAGGTCATGAGTTGGAGAGCGACGAGCGTTACGAGATTGTGTGTGCGGGCAAGACGAATTCGCGTTTCATGACAAATGCGATTTTTGCATATGCGCAGATATAATAAGCAGCAACGGGCTTTGTAAAAATGACCAATCGAATAATATGTATTTCCCAATTATCGTAACGTCTTGAAATTCTTCCCGAGAACTGACTCACGGAACCGTGTCTTGAGAAAGAACGAGCAACTCTCTGTATTACTACATTGCTTTGTAGCGCTCGAAAACACGCATGCACGGGAATAAATTAATATAAAAGTTTGCCGCGAAAATTTCCCAACGTTCAGAAACGTTGCGCCGCGGAAAACTTGCAGAAGCACATCGGAGCGAAATGGACTCGCATAACATGATATTGCGGATGCAAAATGCAGATTTTTACATCGAAATTGTTGATGATAGTTAAACTCGATGCGCGCACGGTGCATATATTTATTTTACGCCGAACAGCGCGTATATCCTTTCCGTTTTCCGAGAGAAGTGGATTGAACTTCCGGGCTAAAAGGGGAACGTTTATTCTAAATAATTTCGTCGTCTCAACGCGTGAAAGATAATTCCTTTCTGCTAGCCGATAAAAGCGAGCCGCGTCGCGATATCGCGTAAACACACAGGGTATCGCGATCGATGACCGAGGCACTGACAATAACCAATTAATGCCGGTCATTAAGCATCAGTGACAGATCGCTCACGCCAAGCGTCCGTGCCAGCTATCGAAATGATATCTGCGCCGTGTATGCATAATTCAACGGGCCGCAATATCGGGCTGCATCGTGAAAAATGCACGTCGATCTGTCGCGCACGTGGATCGCATGGACCGCGTACGCGTAGAAACGAAGCGCGGAGGGTGGTTTGCTTTTTGTTCTATTTGGGAATTCGGGCCGGTCCATCTCGATTATCTACGGGAGCGAATCAACGTGAGCGTATAACGTATCCTAAATATTTCAGGCCTATAGAGGTAGTTTCAAAACCAGACATGTCTGATTGGAAGATCCTTTTAGCTTTAGTTAGATTTTACGTGAAAACTGATACAAAATTAATTTGTATTTGTTTTTAACAATTTTTTTCCTCGCGTATATTCCGCATGATGTATAATCCTGCCGTACATATAACTAATAGTTGCTTTCTCATAAATTACAAAGTTATCTCTTTTAAAATTTCTTTCTCTTAATAAAAAATTCCAATTAAAAGTGCTGCTAACAATTTCGAAATGAAAACGGGGAGAAAAATTTGACATCTCTGTTTTCATGCTCTGTTTTCAATCAGTTATTTCTGTCAAACTTTAAGCCTCAGATTTTTGAGGAAATTTTCGATTTGCTACAGTCCACAATAATAATCTCGAAATAGTTTAAGAACTGGATATTATTAATTAGTATAGTGAAGAATAATTTCTAAGCGCGCCCGGAACAGAGAAAGATTCAATTGCAAATAAGCGTGTCTTATACATCCTTACTCGAATATAATATATACATACTATTTACTTAGATGAGAAGGGGCTGTCTTGTTATTACGTGAGCGCTTAACGAACTTCTCTCGCTTTTAGGAGAGTAAAATTGCTCTCGGCATATCTCTATGAAGGATACACGTGTGACACGTGCGTGAGAGCGTGCGATGTACGTAATCAAGTCTTTCCGAATGTTTGACAACGAGTTGATCCGTAGAACACGCGCGGAGGACGTCGACCCACGAGTTATCAGATATCCTGCCGTTGACAGATTCCTTAGGAGATTTAACGGCACATTAGTTCCGGGACATCCTATACAGGGCCGATAGGGTACGAAACTTGGCATATTATTCCATGTTTGCGGTATTTGCGTCATGTATCTTCGTCGATCGCGCGCTCACGGTCGGCGCGGCGTAACAACGTCGCGCGATGCTGAAATTCGTAAGAACGTCGCCGGGCCGTACGTCACACGGGGAATTTATAATAATAATAATCTACGGCGTGCGTGTACGTGCGTGCGGGCCCGGGCGACTGGCCATTACGTCAAATAACGAAGATTTATGCCCGCGCCGTGGCGACGATGTACATACGCTCGCATAGCTTATGCGAGAGGCCGGGCGCTCGCAACGCGCAACTATATCGAGATACCCACATATTATATGGATCGAGCGTGGCCGGGACTTGAGATGATACATGTGCGTCGATGCCTTGCTTAATCAGATACATTAATTAGCTGGCGTTAATGGACCTAGTTAGATGCGCGGCCACGCGGTACCGTGCCGCATCGCGTCGCTCCGCTCCACTCCGCGTCGTGCCGATCGATGGATCGTCTTCAACGAGCGTTATCGAGCGTCGTATCTCAGGCGCATCGCACCCTGATGACTATCGATACGATGCGCGTACACATTACACGACGACCGTGTGATAAGGACTCGTGTGCCCGAAACATTTTCGAAATATTCGATACCGAAGAATTTCATAGAGAATTTTATCTTAATTGAATACCTCGATTAATTGGCGTTAATGAACCCGGGGGGGCTGCGCGCAATCGCGATATCGCGGATATCGAGCGACGGATCTACGACGGGGTAATTATCGGTCGACGTGTGTGCCGGCTTGCATCCAGGCACACAATGGCTTTCCCTTGAGATATTAATACAGTGAGTAATTAATTCGTCCCGCATTCCGCCGAGGAGCAAGCTCTCTCTCTGTCTCTCCCCCGGAGCTCCCTGCCGGGTGCCGAAGAATCGCTCAAGGAATTCCGCGCCGCAAACCACCTAAACGCCCAGGGGTGGCGGCGCATTGTTAAGGATTACAGATGGGTGACGTTACGTTATCGATCGATCGCCATCCGGGCGACGTCTTGGCTCGGCTTTTTTCGCGCGCGACTACATAATCTATCCAATCTATCACGGCGAATAAATCAAAACGCCCGGCGAGAAATCGAATTCACTTTTGCAGCGCGAATAAATGTCCGGCCCCGGCGGCTGCGATAAATTCATTGACATATTTCATCCGGGGCAGCGACGGCAGCGGCGGCGGCGGCGGCGGCGGCGTTTCTAGTTTGCGCGCCGTCGTGTAATTAAATTACTGCGAGCGGAATCTAAAGTTAGCGAAACGAATTCCACGAGAGCGCACGTATTGTGCCGATAACACGCCGGCTGACCGATGACGTACGTATCTACTTCCGTCGCGCCGGATAGAGAGACGGTCGCGCGCGCTGGATTCGAACCAGTTATAAATCGGCGACGCCGATTTTGTTGCCACGCGAAATAAAACGCCAATACTTTTACCACATCACGACAGCAGTCGGTTAATTCGCAGGCGTGTGTGGCACACTATAACACGCGAAACTTTTAATCTCCCGGCGTATACCTTTTATACATTTATACATAAACTCGATCGAAACACGTAATCACGTCCGATGTACGCTAATACAGGCCCGGTTCGTTGGAAAGATTCGTTATAAAAATTTCAGAGGACAACCTTTCAAAATTGTATCGAGAGTTTGATAGATTACGAAACGTAATAGAGATTTGTTTCTCTCGAAAATAACACGTTGGAGAATTTCAACTCGTTTCGGAGTTCTCTAACTCTTTTGCAGAAGACTTCAATTTTTTCCCTGGTAAATTGTATTCTAATTTTTGACGTCCTTTGTATATCATGTCGGAATAATGAATCACCTGAGACAAAGAGATTCAGAGAAAGCGGCGCCGAGACAGGAGAAAAATCGCCTAATAAGAAATCTCGTCGCTACTCTTTCTTCTTATCATTCGATTTATATTCCCGCTAAATAAGAGTTTAATATTTTATTCACACGTTAGGATCGCGCGTAGAGTTCACGTGACAAAAATACTCTATAAGCGCGCGGAATTGCGCGCGACATGTAATTAAGTATTAATCGCGCAATTTCTATTTGAGCGACCTGGATTATTTTGCGCGCGGTTGAGGGGCCACATGTTCATGCCACGTTCGTTTTGCGAAGCCGCATTGTACGACGCGAGGAAAATGAGATCGCTCGAAGGAACTCCGCGCGCACGTTCGTTCCATAAGAAGTATTATGATAATCCAATAGAAAGGTATTTTTATGGTCTAGTACAAAGTATTACTCTACTGCTTTTTTTTTTTCTTTCTGTGGCTTCCGATACCGGCGAAAAATAGAGACAAGGTGTTTCGTATTCGCACGGCGAATTCCATTTTCTCGATGTATCTTACTCACGCGACATTGATTAATATACACTTTGGACAGTAATAGAAAATAATAATTCGTACATATATTTTTATTGCCGTGTAAGTTATCTGATGTGGGTCGTGTGTTTTGCTGACTGAAACAACACGGTGCGTCGTTTGTTATCGAATAAACGGCATTCACTGTCCTCGTGTATTTTGAGTATTTAAGTTTCCTTCGGAATTTAGAACGATAAGAGCGGCGCTTTTTTGACTCATTATTCTCACGTCACGAATAATTTTATTACTGCTGCATATCACGTCTCACTACGTAATATTGTGCAGCGTGCACATGTAATTTTCTTTCCTTTTTTTTTTTTAAATCTTAATGTAGAGTAATGGTAAGCTTACATATGTAAGCCAGTTGTCGACCAGTCGCTAATTACCGTTATCGCTTTTAATCGCTCTCTGCGTTCCAGTTTAAAAACCCCCTTCGATTAAGTGCGGCGTTAACTCTTACGAGCTGCAGAATTTTTAGGCTTGGTAGCATTAATTACGGGTTGCGGCAATGCTCGCCTTATAATTTGCGCGATACTCACGGAAGCTCGAGTTCCGCGCGCAATTATATAAAATATCGAGCAAAGATTCAGTCGTCGACGATCTTTGCTTTGTAAGTTGCTATCGTTTCGTCTCAGGCAACGTATGTCGAGCTTACACGTGATCGCGTTAGAGAGACGCATTGCGGGTCGCTGAATTTTTAAGCATCGTGTCCAGAAGACGCAGTTGGAATATTCTTAAAGAATTTCTCACGAATATTTCGCATTATCCAACGTTATCTAAACGATTTAAATTTTTTCCTTAATGCGCGTTGCGCTTTGACGATAATTGGCATCAACAAATTCAACGATACTGCCTTATAATAATATTTCTGATCCATTTGACCTACATGGATTCACATAGTGATATTTTTGCAAACTAAACTAAGTTTTTCTTCAAGAAAACATTCTATTCCTTCCGAATTACCATTTTCTTCAAAAAGATGATGGAGAATAATTTAAAATTATATATACAGAAAGAATGCAATACTTTTCGTAAATATGCACAATTTTGGATCGAGATAATTGAAGTTTTTATCATAGGTGCAAACGTAGATTGTCCGAGAAAATCTGCGAATTCGTGTATGCGAACGAGTAACGTAGCTTAAGATTTTAATTCAGTTTCAGCACATATAATTATGCGCGCGGCAAGAAGCTCCTCCTTCGGGCTCTGCCGTATCCGGGATCTTAAGCCGCTTAGTTAGCTGTAAAATAGCGAGGCTGCAGCCCGGGGGAACAAAGAAAATACGGATTATACGGGAACATTCGACGTTCACGAGACTCGTCCGTTTACCCTGTCAAAAGGGTTATTAAAACCAATATAATCGTGAGTATAATTATGTGAAATTTTACGTAGTTTTCACCGGAACGTCGACATAAAGATGCGCAAACATGAATCTTAAAATACGTTTTGAGAGATTGCGAGAGAGAGAGAGAGAGAGAGAGAGAGAGAGAGAGAGAGAGAGAGAGAGAGAGAGAGACATGTGACATCTTTACTGACATATATCTTTTGGAAAAAAAAATTTATTTTAATATAATGCTGTTTCAACAGAAAGAAAATTAGCACATCGGCATGATAATTTCAATTGAAGCTTTAATCAGAGACATCCTGCAACGATAGTTAAATAATAAAGGCGAATTTCGTTGATACTGCATTCGCATAAAGCAATGAAATGATAAAAAATTCTGTTAATCGTACTTTAACTTTACATTTTAATTCAACTCGGCACGCGAGTCAATGGTAGATATTCTTTCATGCATTTTTCTTGTATTCAAAGTTCTACACAAAGTTATAATATAAATATTTTCCAATAAATTTGAAAATATTTTTTACTGTTCTTACAAAAAAGTGTTTAGCTACTTCTCAGCATATACATATTTCTTTCATCAATATCAGTTTTTAATTTCTTTCTTTCTATCGATTGCTTAAAATAATTTCTTTTCTTTTGCCAAAATTGAATTAAACTTATATATCAAGTTTTGTTAAAATTATCTTGTTTAATTATTTATTAAATAAATCCCTATTAGATGCTACAAGTGACCTGTACATATATTATGATTAAGAGAGAGAGAGAGAGAGAGAGAGAGAGAGAAAGATAGAGCACTGATCAACTATTAATCCGTGCACGGATCACCGTGAATAATTTATGTGCATTAAAGCCACTAAATACTGATGAGCGCACCTGCTATATAAACGGTGGCGTATGTCAGTCAGTCGTAAGTTACACACAGACTTAAGGCAGGGCTTCTCGGTTATGCGCGTACGTGCATATGTTCCTACGTATGTAAAGCATTTGGAGTGATTTAGTGCTCGCTGAAGTCTACACGGCGAAAGGCATTTTACTTAGAAAATGCAAAAACAGACCAACGCGTATATAAATCACCGTAATAAATTCCTAGCGAATTGTGCAGCGAAGGCGGCGATATTTCTCGTTAAAATCTAGCAAGAATGTTGTATTATTTCGTTATCGAATGAAATATATTGTGTAATATGCGAATGATTGATGAATTCGCATTTATCATTTATTATTAAAATCACTTTTTACATCGATCATCAATTACAACTCTTACATGAGTTATATAGATGAGAAAGATGGAAAATCTTCGACTTGCAACACGATCAAAATATTATATTTTCTTCGATATGCATTTATTCATTTTTCGTCAAATCCGCCAATTACGTAACAAATTTTACCGTTATATCCGTAGCATCTCGAGTTTTATAACTCATAACGTTTGAAACTAATATCGGGCTTGTAATCCATTTTATAACGCGCTGAAAAAGCTGTCGAAACTTACTTATGATGTTTAAGTTAACGCGTGCATACGAAAATTACCTTACGGTCGCCCGGTTCTCCACCTCGAAACTTCTATGAAACCTTGTTTTCTTTTATAGTGCGCGATGCCGCGATATTAAATGCCGATATGAAACTGAGATCTCGCCTCGTCCGCTCCGAATGCCCGGACATTTCCTTCTACGCGCCGGATTTATGTCCCCTCGTAAACAAAGCGCGCCTCTAAGCTGATTTAACGTCGATCCGCGCATACCGGTGTGTCAGTATCAGTTACGTGCCAGAGTGCGGTGAATGCAGTGACACAGAAATTAACTCTAACGTCTGGCCCGGAGAGACTCTAGATTCGGAGGGGTCGTAGAACGTAGCGCGTTCTGCCGTTCCTATTTCGGTTAAAATCGTCGTTTCTCAGCCGATAGATATAGGATGCCGAGAAATTGCGTCTATAAACTCTGAAATTTGTACTGGAGATTTTTAAAGGCCAAAGAGTCGTTTTCTCTCTAAATTTCCTCTCTTCATATAAATTTTATAAAAAGATTCTTTCTGATTTACATAAATGATTTTAAGAATCTGTCTTTTGCGAATTTACAGAGTGAAATTGTAAACATATACTCCAAAACGCGCGTTCATGAAATATGACAAAAAGGATTATATAAAATTATTATATCATACTTTATACTATACATAAAAAAAGGAATCGTTGATTTAAAAAGATACATATTTTATAAGTCTAAATATGAGCGCTGATTATTATCGTGAATAATAATGCGAGAATAATTTAACTTAATCAGAGCGTCAATACAGATTATTATAGTGAATGACGGGAAATGCGGGAAATACGTGTGTGCATGTGTAACAGATACTCACACTTTATGTCCAAGTTCAGTGGATTGCTCTCGCCGTCGCCCTCTTGATTGTTGCCGATGCACGTGTAAATCCCAGCTCTACTGCGAGTGACACTTTGCAGCACCAGGCTCTGATTACTTATTATCGTTCCGGTTGCCCTGTTGTGGTACAGCGGATTGCCCTGCGAACGTGAAATCAAACGAGGTCACGTTGTGCTTACGGATACTGTGAACAAACTCATGAACGCGGATCGGAGTGCAAGTAATAGACTATTTAAAGCTCGCGAGAGATATTAACGCAAACCGTAAATCAAAAGATGTTCTCGAAAGAGGAAATAAACAGAGCGCGCTTCCTTTTCTAATAAAAAATTTATGAAACGGTCTGGTGACGTAATGTAAAATAATAAATAACTAAGCACTAGCGAAATATGGATGGACAAGTACACTTGCTACGCGCGATATTAACGCTGCAAAAAAAAATACCGAGTGGAGCTTTTGTTGTTTTTTTTTTTGTTGTTTCTCGCACAGAGGCTA
The DNA here is from genome assembly GCA_021460005.1 of Tetramorium alpestre. NCBI lineage: Eukaryota > Metazoa > Arthropoda > Insecta > Hymenoptera > Formicidae > Tetramorium > Tetramorium alpestre. The sequence continues at coordinate 1,946,157 of JAJVSH010000006.1, forward strand.
AGCTATAATAAATCCCGCATGAGAAATTCGCGACGAGGAACGCTGACAGTTTTTCGATCTCTCGCATTCCCATGTGCGACTTTCGAGACTGCGAAAGCGGCTTTGAGTTTTCACGAAACAAATTTCGAGTCTTTGAATCGAGGGAATTGATTGGGATTTGCGTTTTGCGGTGTTTCCGCTTATACGACATTCGTTCGCGATAAGAGCCGTCGAAATTGGCTCGACGGATATCAAAGTTCGAAGAGAGCACCGCAATAACTTTAATGTTATAACATATATGTATATGCCATTGAAATATTATCCTTTTATCTTTGACTTATTTTGCAAACACATCTCTGTCAGCGATAAATCAAATTACAACTATTTTAATATTTGTTGTCTATTGGCGCATTTCTCCTTGACTAGATATATAATAATGTTATATGATAATGTTTATGTTAATCAATAACTTTTAATTATATTTTTTTAATAAGTATATTCATCACTGCAATGTTTGCTCGTTATTTATTTGTGTCAAGTAGACACTTTTTAATTTAACAGAAATTTCTCACTTTCTTCGTCTTACATAGTTATTAAGGTCGTAAGATTAAAATTGTTAACAACTGAAAGATCTTGCAGGAAAATAACGTTTAAAAATAAATATGGTTATAGAAAAAAATGATAGAAAAAAGAGATTAGAGAATTAGTTTGAAAAGAATTTTTCCATTTTTTAATTTAACAACTATTAAATGCCCGTGAATATATGTATTTCAACGGTAGTAAAAGCTACCGTTTCGTATCGTGGGATTAAAAATAAATTTAGGATGATTGAATGCAATTGCTTCCCGGCCGTTTAATTGCGACAGGAGATATCTTGATTTATACCCATGATTCATGCTGTGCCATCAGTTCCAAATCAATCGCGCCTATGACTTTATCATGGATAAAGACAAAACGCGTTTTCGGAACGAATGAAGGGATTAAAACACATTCGGACATTGACGGATGGCATTCTTATTAATCGCTGATAAAATGCTTCGATTTATATCTGTACTACGATCTACGCTGTTATTTCCGTCCCGTATCAATCACGTGAATCATTCTAACAGCGAAAGAAAAACATCGCGCACTCACAAGCGCGCACGTTTAGAATAAATTCGGATAAAGCGACGTGATGCCGATGAATTACCACTCATGTGGACATTCCAATATTCGCGTCGCGCGATTCGTGCTGGGGATCTCGTGTCAGATACGCAGATTATTTTGATATTATAAAAGGAAATCGATTTTTACGCTCGCAGCATTTGCTCGATAATTAGTTTTTTTTTTTTAAAGAACCAACACGACTCTAATGTTATCTTCTAATTCACAAAATAGAACATAAAAATATTAATAAAATGACTCTCAAAAAAACTTTATGCATTAGAAATCACGGCTAAATTTTGTAATATAGAACGTGTTTTACAAATAAGGCGCACTTGATTTATAATGATGTTCTTGATGATGATTCTTTTAAAAATTTTCAAACTTCAAATTTCAATATTTCTCAATTAGAAACATAAAAATTGACATTTGACTCGCGTATTAATATTAAACCTACCACGACCGATCAAATGACTGTTTTCAAAAAGGAAAATAAATTAATTTTATTATTTCGTAAACATTGTTTTATTTATTATTCAATCCCGTACCAAATTGACATTATTATTTATATTCAATAACAAAAAATATAACTTTTTAAAGACCAGTCATGATAAAAATAGAAAAATATACATACATAAACTCCAGATAAAACAAGAAATAACCAAAATGTCAAAATGATATAAAAATCATTATTATGTTATTTTATCACTGCATTAGCATTATTTTAATGTCTTATTTTAATAATCATAATTTTTGTTCTACCTAGGAAGTGTCGGTAGGTTTAGTGTTAAACCGTGAAAGGTTATGTTGTCTCGATCGGCGGAAGAGGGATTTAATTTGAGACAAGGATAATTACATAACTTTCCTTAAAAAAACTGCAAAGTGATCGTGAGAAGATTCCGGTTGTGAAAAAAATTTCTGAAGCCTGGCTGCTCTTCGAAGATTAATCACCGTACGAGGGAGGCCCGCTTTACAGCACGGCGTCCCGGCGATATCCGAGATCAAACGCGCGAGTTTTCGGCCGACGGAAGTTCGTGCGACGCAGGTGCGCCGCGTCGTTCCCTTATCTCGCGGCGCGATTAAGCTTCGTTCGGTTTATATTATCGATTTCTGAACGGGGATTCGTTATCTGCGCCCCGTGTGCGGTGCGCGCGCTGTGTGGACTCACGTTATGGCGCCAGGAAACCTTGTAAACCCAGGGATTGGACTTGATGTTGCACTCGAAGTAAACGTCGATACCCTCCCGAATAGCGCTTGAATTCAAATTGCTGCCAAGCTCGAGGGTAACCACAGGCTCGTCTGAAAACAGAATCGACATCAAAGCTGAAGCGCGCGAAATGTTCCGATATGTTTGAGAGAGAGAGAGAGAGAGAGAGTCGCTTTAATTAGCGTAATTGATGCTTATTAATGCTCAGATATTGATATCTAAACGGGAAGAAGAGGAAAAAAAACGAAAAGTGAATATTCAAATAAAAAAGAAAAATTAAAATTTTCCTCTTAGCGCATTTTGATACCGACGTTGCCTCACCAATCGGCAAATATTATCTATTTGCCTTATTTTACATATAGATTATACCGTCTGCAGCATTTTAAGTTTACTCTTCTCTTTTAGTTTTGCTCTCAAAACTCACGTACGATTCGAGTAATAGAAAAATGTTAACGTGTAAAAAAATGTTAAAAAATGTAAAAAATGTTAAAGTGTTAAGGTCTAACTTCTTGATAAGCTAACTAATAGTTAAATCATAGATCTGTTTTTGTTTTATCTTCAAATTGGACAACTTCAAACGTATGATTTAACTACAGTGTAAACTCTTATAGATTGCCACTGTTCCTACTCAACATTCGACTTAATTTGACTAAAACAATGAAATAAAATTAGCGACATATTAAGTAAGTCTTACTTACTATGATGTTAATTTATCTAATTTAACTTCATGTGTTAGTCAAAATTTTACCGTCCTTTTAATCAAAATTAATGAAATATTGAGTAGGAGCAATGGCGACCTATGGAATAGTAAAAAAATGACTCAAATTGAGTATAATTTGACATTACAACTTTAACAGTGTATTAGTTAGCTTACCAAGAAGTTGAAAAAACCGGCCCTAAATGTGTAAAAAAATTGAGAGATTGGTCGGTCGATTAATAATCATTTCTTTTCAAAATATTGGAAACAGCTTCGTTAAATAATACAATTCGCGGCGCGGATATACGCTTTTCGGTGTTCTCGTAAATAAATGGTTAACCGCATCGAGCGCTGGCGCATTTTCCCATTGAGAGAGAAAGAGAGAGATCGTCGTCCGGTATCCGTTCTGCGGTATTATCTTCACGGGCAGGGAGGAAGGAGGAAAAAAAAAAGAAAAAACGATCGCAACTGTATCGAGCGTTACTTATGATTCCTTTCGCGGTTACGCCGCCGACGAATCCGATAATATCGATCCCCGCCGGCCGATTTGCGCTCACAATAAACGCAGTAAGAGTAAATTTCCTCGCCGTACGCCCCGGCACCTCGGCCGGCACCTCCGTGGAATTACTGGCGGACGCGACTAATGGAAAAAACCGTGGAAAGACGAGGAAATGGGGCTGCCAAGGTAGCCGAAGTGGCGGGGAAACGCGGCGCGTAATCGGACTGAATCTTCACAGCGCGGCAGGATCGGCATGTGCCATTAATTTCCACGCGCAGCACTCCGCCCCACCCCGTCCCGCTCCGCTCGCACCCCCGCGAGTTTTCTGTGTATCTCGGGGTCCTCTCTCTCTTTCTCTCTCCCCTTCGGACCGGTTAGAGGAAAACTTTTATATTGGACAGTGAAATCACGGCGTTAATCCTGGCCGGGCTGGCAGCGTCGGACGCTGCGACGCTTCGCGGCGATTCGTCCTGTAACTTTGCGTATTAATGGCGTTGGAAAGTTACACCACCGGGGGTGCAATTTGGAGTACGGCGCGGACGGCATCGACACGACCGTTGGGCTCGCGCCGATCGCCCCCGCGCGCCGATAAATTTGAAAGAATGTATCCAACGCGGAGAACTGTCGGATCTGTAAACGTTTCGCGGTTATCGATAACGTTGAAGCGAGGAAAGTCGGAGTGTTTAGCGCGACTGAAAATAATTTTCATCGCGAAATTAGCAATGATGTTGATTCGAAATATCCTCTTTTTATTTTTTGTTAGAGATGCTTTGATTGCTGCAAGAGATTATTAGAACATCCTCTCTCTCCTCTTTCTATCTAATACTTTTACTAAATAGAAAAAAATTATACTAGGTCACTTAAGAAAATAATTTGTATAATTTGGTTTTGCTGTGTAATCTTCTCAATTATAGTCGCTAGGTAATCACTTTTTCAGAATGTAAATTGTACAATTATTTTTTAACGCGCTGTGCAAAAAAGTTTATTCTTTTATTAAAATAAAATAATCTTGTCTAGTTTGTCCAGTATCGTGTTAATTTTAATAAAAAAATTCTTTCGTCGACTTCGAACTTATGGCATTTAGATCTTAAATCAATGCTAACTCAAATCAAATTAAAACAAAATTACTTATTTTGAATCTTAAATTTTCACAAGTTTCCTTTAATTCTTGATATAAAAATATTTTAGTAATTTTTCATGAAAAACCGGATCGATCAAGAAATCTATTGCTATCCAGGCTTCAGCGTTACGATCCTTAAAATGAAGCAACGTAACCGTTACGATAGTAGCTAGACTTGATCCCAACGGTAAATGTTGTTGCGTTTTACGCAAACAATCCCCCGATAGCAATGAGATCCGAGGTACAAAGGAAACGGTTTAGAGAAGTAAATTCTCGATTGAAATTTTAATGTTGACTTTATAGAGCATATGTACGATGGCGTGCATTCGCGACGTGCCTGTAAAAATATTACATTGATGGAAGTTTCTACAGCGCGCGGTCGCATACGCGATGTGAAATTGCGGAAACACCCCGGTGCGTTTTTGTGAAAACACTCACGGTATATATTGAGCTTCCATCCTTCCTCCATCTCCGAATCCGGAATATCTGATACGCTGGCGCGACAGTAGAGGAACTTTCCGGCGTCTTCGATACTCGGCACGAATGTGAGGATGCTGGTTGTTATGTTGCCGTCGGGACTCGTCTGCACAGGCAAGATTTCATGAATTTAAAACAGTTTACCGAATAATTTAATAATCACGGTATGCACACACTCCGAAACGCGCCGTCGTGATCGGATTAGAGCCACTAGATGACAGTGATTACGCCAATATTGGACCTGTATATTAGTCAATTACGCACTAAGTGCCAATATTCGCATTTCTAAGGGTTTACAATCGTCACATTGGATTAAACATAAATTGTGTGATTGCTGTCCTATTTTAAAACACGCTGACAATTGAAAAATAAATTGTATAACAAATTTGTTCTTCTAACGATAAATAATAATACAAAATTTTCTTTATTTTCTGCAGCATTCTATTTTATTTGATAAATTAGTGAATAATGAATAATTTATCGTACGAATGCGATACGTCTGTGAAGATTTCGTTTGTTACTCGAAGCAGCTACTTCTCATAATTCTTGTCAATTTTCGAAAAAATGGGAGAATAAATTAAAAACTAATCGCAGAAACGTTAGGAGAGCGTTCGGGCCAAGTGTGCCACGTGTGATTTATGAGAGTGCATTAAATCGCCGACAATCTATTTTAAATCGTACCGTCTCCCGTGCATTTCGCAGTATCATGTTCCCTTTGGACCATGTGATCGTCGGGCTCGGTCTGGCTCCGACAACCTCGCAACCTATCTCGTAGGTCTTGCCGGCGCTAAGTGGACGGTTCTCTCCTTGAATCCGGACCCAGAGCGGTTTCACTGTAAAAGAGTGTGTCACACTCGGATTTAAGCACCCATCGATCCGCGCGCAGGTCGTGAAGCTAATAGAAATTTCCCCAGTAAAGACTAAATCTACTGAGGCGCTTTCTGGGTAAATTGTAACAATCAATTCACGACGATTTTTAGGCAGCAATTTAATATGGTAATTAAAAAAAAATAATTATGAAAATACTTTTGAAAGTTGTATATTTATATTTTTATAATATAATAAATTGATTGTGTGTTATGTCCCTTTTTTTAATACTATATTTGCTATATCTATTAATATATCTATTATATATCTATTAATAAATAATAATAACGTATTAATAATATTATGATATTATCGTGATTTACAATTCAGTCATCAATTTAATAGAAATAATAATAATATATTATGCTATTTATACATGTACTTTTTTTCATATAAAATGAAATGGAATTTATAAAATGAAATTGTTACTTCTTTCTACTTGCTGTTTAGACGTTGCAATCGCAACGTCTTTTGTCGATACTCACAATTCATATCTAGTGACACCGTACTTGATATCGGTGTCACCATGTTGTTGTTTGTGGCCTGGCAAGTCAGAAATGCATGCAAATGTTCGCGGCCTAACTTTTCCAATTGCAGCACGTTCCGCACCCTTTTAGCATCCACGGTCTCGTAGCTATTGTCCAGTAGAGCAGTCCCCTGCCACCATGTCACTCGTGGTTGCGGTCGCCCTGAAGAAACACAAGGGTCCGGAGTGGCGATTACATGTCGGTACTACGTTACGCTAATGGCACCCGCTCGGCGTGTAATCACATCTCGACTTAACGCACCGTCGTATGGACAGAAATATGAAAATTGAAATCTTTGCAGCGACATTAAAATCATCCAAGTGGAGTTTCTGGAAGTACGTAATTTAAATTTCAAAATACTAAACAGCGTGCATTGCATATTAATCTTCCTTAAAATAATCACTTTTTCGACATTGTATATTATTTTACATTATTGTCGCGGAAAATTAGATTATCATTTGAGAAATAATTTCAAATTTGAGAAAGAAATTTTAAAAAATACATATATATATTGTGTCACGTATATATATTGTATTACTGTGCATTCTATATATACGTTATATATTCAGTATTTTAATTCTTTAATATAGAATTTTTAATATAGAAATAATTTAATATTTCAGTTTATTCTTCTCAGGTGTAAAAAACAGAATATTTTACATTTACTTAATAATGTATAAAAGAATATTTTACATTTACTTAATAATGTATAAAACTGTATATGTTTCCATTTGTTATAAAATCATTACAAAATCTTATTAGTAATAAAATAATAAAAAATTAAAGAAGAATTAAAATATATTTAAAAATATTAAAAGTATTAAAAAATTTGTTGAAAAAATTATTTTATTAATAAATAATACCAAAATTACTTCTTTAAACACAAAGAGAATGTTTTTTAAAATAAATATGATGTGAAGAAACGCACAAAATACTAAAATAAAAAATTTATCACTAAAATCACATAAATTAAACAAGTAGTAAATTATTTTAAAGCAGCCTCAAAAAGACTATTGATATTCGATAGCCAATAGACTGAAAATTTATTCACAAAATTTTCTACATCAAATACAAGGCAAGAGATCTTTTGCCTTTTACTACTATTTCTCCACTATCTTCGATATTTGTATTTTATTTTATTTCCGAAGACGTTGCCTCGAAATTCAAAACGCATGAGGCCACGTGTAATACATTCGCCTGAAGTGTCAAAGAAATCGAGCCGCATTTATTTTACGTAACTCAAGTACTGCAAGTCGCGGCAACGACATGGCGCCTGAGCATTATAGTAGGCGAAATGCACTGAAAGTGCATCGACGCGTCATGCACTTACCACCGGCGGCGACACACGTGATATTGAGAGACGCTCCTTCGCTGTACGGGCCAAGGATGTAATGGGGAATATGAGACCTTCCGTCTTCGTCCAATATGCTAAGCTGCTCCGGCGGTACTGTAACAATTTTCGCAATAAGAAGCACTTCATTTTTCCTCTTATATTTCGGTGCGTCTAGCGGAACAGTGTCTACCGGAATAAGGAGACTGGGGACGAATCAATTTGCGCAACGACGTATATCAATTCTATAATGTCACTTAAGAAAATGAAATGCTACTGCGGCAGCTATTACGGCGATATTAACAAATTTCCATTTAATGGAGATAAGACGATCTGTGGCGAGATCAGAGCGAAAAATCTTTAAAAATATACAATTTAACGTTAAAATATAAAAAAAAATATGCGCTTTACGTTATCAAACATATTCTCAGAAGGATGTCATTAAGCTAGCATGAAAACTGCTCCACGGAACACTTTTAAACTGCTAAATTTGAATCTAAAGCGAAAATCTCTGAATTCAAAATGGCCATTTTAATCTGACGGAATTAAATAAAGAACGTAAAAAATCCTAATATAAATGTATGCCGCAAAAACTGCAAGTATGCGAACGGCGTACAGATATCTCGCTAGCACGCAAAGTGTTAATGAAGTCGGGAGAATGGCGGTAATTATTGTTATCAATTTCATTCTGATCTCCATCTTCGTAATAGTGTCGTGTACTCTACAGAAAAAAATCTAGATAAAGCTGTGCTTTAGGCACGTTTGTCCCTTCTTTAAACGACTTTTTTATGTAAAAAAAAAAAAAAAATTTTGAATACTAAACGACAAGTATTCAAAATATCATAGATGTTATTTTTTTAAAGATTGGCTCGATAAATGAATTGTTTGTGCACGGAATTAAAATTTTTTTCATACGATTTTATTTATCCTTTCCGATCGAAATCTCAACAACACCACCAATTATATTAATATTCGCGTCAGCGCAAAGTGCGAGGTGAATCAATTTGCACGATGATGTATCAGTCTGCGCCATCACGTACCGCAGTTTACCGTTAAGAGGGTGTTATTACTAAGACAAAAAAATAAATTTTTATGTACCGGTGGAGAGGTCTATCCGCTCGGTATTATCGGCCACGGTCACGTAACCGTTCTTCCATTAAGGGAAATGTTACTCCAACGCGATGCAAAAGAAAAAGTTACATGCAGCCGGTGTACTGTTTTGAAAGTGCGCGCGCGCGAAGTGGTCGGATACCGATATCGGCTATTCGACGATAACGGCGTCGAGTACAGTAGACACGGTATGGCGCATGTAAATATTAAATTGATCAACATAATCTGGGGATGAGTTGTACAATCCCAACGTTCGGAATTTAATTATTAAAAGTTTTCAACGATTACTGCGATGAATTATCAATATTAATAAGGTTTTGATTATATAAATCATAAAAGGGAAGTCCGTTCGAGTTGTTGACTAATAAATGCTTCATGTTTTGTTACAATATGAAATATCTTAGTATTGAATTTTTAATTATATCAATTTTTGCTTCATCAAGCAATTTGAAAATGATAATTTGCTTTTTTGTTGTGCGATTTGCGCCTTTCAGAACGGGCGTTTCAAAAATTTAAATCGGCACAGTATACAGTTACTGTTTACGAGAAAAATAAAGAATGAGCTTCTCGTGTGAAAAATTTTCGATACAAATAATTTTACAAAATGTTTTCGAGTTGCTTATTTAGACCAGAATAATCAGATAGATTTGCAAATGGTGCAGGGATGTAATACGTATTCAAAGGAACACGCGGATCGGAGAAAGTTACTAAGGAACGTGCCTCGCTTCCCTTTATTGTCGAGCGCATCTTATATTCAGGTCAATGCGGAATATCGTTTAGGAACTCACTGATGACCGTTAGATTGACTTTGCTGTTGCGCGTCGGCGACTGCTTGAAGTCGACTCTGCATCTGTAAACAGCTGCGTCGCTCTCGCGGACCTTTTCCAGAATGAGTTTCGCGGGGGTCTCGGAGTGCTTGAAGAACGCGCGTCCTTCCAAGTTGTGATCCTGCCAGTGATTCCCTTGATCCGGGCTGTCCCTCCCTCTCGTGTCGTAGCTGCAACGAAAATTAAATTAAATCTTATCAGATGATGAACTCATTTCGAGACATTTTACTTTACGAGTCGCTTAAAGTCGAAAGTACATAATTTATTTTAATATATTAAAATATCACAGATATTGACAGACGATTAGATTTTATTGAAATTATTATGCAAAAGTGATCCAGCATCGACCGTATAGGGCTTCTTATTATTATCAATTTGATTTATTCAGATAACAGTTTATTATTATTAATTATTATTAGTGTTTATCGAAATTGTTGGAATTATTTCGTGACAAGACAATATATTAGGTATTATACAGACACGATAAAGTGCAGAACTACCAATGATTGACCTAAATTCACTCAGGCGCAATACATTATATCTACGATTTCGCATTAAAGAACGATCGGAAGTTTGTTTATAAAAAGCCGTAAATAAGAAAACCTGCCGCGCCTCTTATTTTCCCTTCTTTTTCCTTCAATACTCACTAATGCGCGTCATCGTGTTTCTCGGACAGGCGGACGTATAGAGAGAAACTTTTATATTGCCCCTATTAAACTCTCACGAGACGGTCAATCGAGAAAAATGCTCCGACGTGGCGCAGTTACCAAAGAAAAGTACAGAGTCACGCAGGATTCTCGTAGCACTTTGCCCTCTAATATCGGCCCTTTTACGCTAGCGCGCTGCCCTCGCAGAATTTCTATCGGCGAGAGGCGAACAGAAACGAAGCTAACTGAATTTATGCGGCGTCGTTGCTACAAAGAAATTTTCCAAAGAAATTTGCGACGGATCGGGGCCATAATGAAATTCCTCGGTAACTTTTCAGAACTCATTATTGTGCTTGAGCGAAATTTTCGTCGAAGCACTGGACCCAGCACACATTTAACATTAAAAATTAATTTTTTCCCGACTAACGCATTATTATTGCCGGCATGCTGTACATGTGGGATGTCTCGAACCTTAATTCTAATTCAAGATTTTTGGATTTCTTTTCCATTAAAATGTTATCGATAAATTTTCAGTTTCAATGAATTAATTATGCCTTTTAAGTTCAATTGAATAACAAAATTTTAATGTCTGGTTAATATTAAATAATTCTTACTTTTAAAAAGTTTAATTCAAGATATAATTGTACCTACATATTTATTATCAATTAAAATGTCATAATGTATGACATTTAAGAAAAACTGATTGTATTACCGTTAAAATCGGATGTTCCAGAAATACTAGACGTAAGGTTCTTAAAAACAGTTAGAACGACTTTAATTTAAAATAGCTACGCTAATTGTTGTTAATTTATTCCTTTAATTCTCCTGAATTAGATTCGCACTGCAAGGAGATCTAAAGCGAATGCGATATGTACTCGAGGTAATAATTAACCGCTATAATTTCCTTATCTCTTCGAACGTATACGCTTCTAATGCGCAGTACAGGTCCTAGGTGCATCTCACAGCAGTTTCTGCGATTCTGTCAGCGTTATTATACCATAGTGTCAGTTATACGCCATGGCATTCCGTTATCACGGAACTTTTAAGCGTACTGTGGTCGACATTGTCTGCATATCGGCGGTTATATTTTCGTTGGAATTTTGAACAGTCGACGTTCACTCTGTAAACATGCATGAGAATTTTGTACAATTAATTCTCGATCAAATTAAAAAAAATATTAAACTTAGAAGCCAAAGTTAACAGAATAATGTAAATATAAAATTTCTTTTATATTATAAAATATTGTAATAGAAAATATTTTTGAGTATTAATAATATTATTTTTTACATTAAAGATATACTTATCACGTTCAATGTAATAAATTGTGCACTTAGAAAAGACTATTAAGCCACTTTTCTTCGGTGAGGTCAAGTTTTATTAAAATTTCAAGAAAGCTTAATTGCGTTTTCCTGAGAAAATAAAACAATAAATATGAATGCTTCTGCGTACATTTTTCTCGAAAGGAAGAATAGATGCGAGAAAAACAAATCTCAATCTTGCACTGAAAGTCGGAATTGATTTTATTTGAGGTGTGACGAATGTTGCACCTGCTCAGGTGCGGGTGCATCTCAAAGCCGGAGAAAGGTTTGCCGCGCCGGAACGATATATGTGCAGAGTAGTTTTCTGAAACCGGTCCTTGGAGGACGTTCGTACTTTTATATGACTCGCCAGTTCGCCAAGGCGAGTTACATCGCCAGCCGAGCGTGTGAACGCTCTCGCTTGTCCGAACGATTTTCTGCGTCTTCGATTTTCTGAAGCGTCTCGCACCGGCTTTTGCTAAACGTCCGAGCGATAAATTACGTTAATCAAAAGGGATATCGGGCGTTCGTAATGAAACGACATATATAAAGAATGTATATATATATATATATGGTATATTCGTTAATGAAGTATACTATTATCGGCGTTTTTATCTTCAATTTGGCACACATCTTGAGCCGCGTCAATTTCATTTAGATTATTGCACGTTATTTCTGAAATTATTGCCACTTAGGAAAGTTGCCCTCATCAAACTTTTAGCCGGAGAGACTAATTGCGGTGCGATAAAAGAAAGACGTGGAAAAAGATATCAACTACATATTTAAAAAAAAGATATGTTTCGAATTTTATTGCCCACTTAGAGCATCGGATTTATCGCCTCGTCACATAATTTAGTTAAAGAAACATAAAATGCGAATTACTTATAGATATAAAAACGTAATTTATAACAACTGTAATCTAATTAATTGCAAACATTATTATTCGACATCGTTTACAAACGCGTTTATCTCTCGCGCAGACATCTCAACAGCAACGAATGGAGTAGTCGCATGTTGGACATGCAAGTACAAAGGATTACTACATTGCAAACAGATGAGAGATGCGCATCACGTGCAGAACGTGTCACGCTTTTGCATTTCCTTTGTCAACGTTGCGGCGTCGCTTTGACTGGCCTCCGAACTATTATCGGTAATCTTCCTTAATTACTTGCCAAGAGGAAGTCGACCACAATCACACTTTGAGAACAGAATCTCGTTACGAGATGCGACTTTTCGCGAGCATTCTACTATAGAATGTCTTAAAATCGCTCGGAATTCCTTTCATTTGCAGATTCTTCGGTCAAAGTAGACCCGGCTTATTTAAATTCCAATAAACGTTGCGCAATATATATATATTTTTTTAAATAGATGAATGCAATCGATCCAGTATTACGACTTTAAAATATAGCTTCTAATTTAATAGAAAGCTTGGAAAAAATGATCGAGAGAGATAAAATCCAATAAAATTTTGCTGAAAGGAGTATCCAGTAATTTTGAGATATTTGTCAATGTGACGTGATATATGTGGTTTATACTCGCTACATCTTACATTTGTTCCGTCCGTCGTAAAGTCGATGATGAGCCACGAGTGGTGACAGGTCCCCAAAACCGTGGAGACAAACGAAGATAAATCAATTGGCGGGATCGGAGGATGGCAGAGGCGGCGTATCAAAAAAACAAGGCGCGACGGAGCACTTCGTCACGGGTCGGGAGAGACTTTCAATTTAATAAAACCGCGAAAGAGGAGTGCCGGCGGGATAACGCGATAGATACGTGGCGGCTCCGGGCGCGCGCCAGAAGAAATAATATGGTATCCATAATTTCACCCTGCGATGCCTTTAAGCCCGCGCTACAATTCATATATCAGAGTCGCCGCGCGAGAGGACAAGAGGGAGGGACGCGAAAGAAAGACAGACAGGGAGAAATAAAGGGCAGCAGCCAATTCGCTATATGGACCACCCTTGGGGAAACAGCCGGGCGCGCGCGCGCGCGGGGATAGACGTACCACTAATGTAAGTGTGTCACGAGGCTGGGAGGAACGTGCCGTTCTCCCTGGTCCTGCGATCCTCCATGCGAGCAGCGTAGGAAAATATGGGATTCTCGGCTTCGTCTCGTTTCCATGCATAAACCGCGATATCAACTCGCGAAATAAGAGAATCGAGCGGGCGCCGCGCCGCGTCGGAAGGAGGAAGAGAGCGGAGAAGAGGATACGTGCGTATCCTTAATCCGGGGCTTTTTCCCCCGCGATCGAGAAACCGCCCCGATCCCGGGCAACGAGATTAACTCTGTTCTCTCTCTCTCTCTTTCAATTCCTAATCAGTGTACATACACATTAAATTGCGGCCCGAACGACGTGGCGGTTGATACGCTCGGACTTGAGTTCATTTATTTATCGCCGGTTCGACTCGCCCGGATTTATTATTTCGCGCGAGCGAAACTCGCAGCGATTTTCATGAAATCACGTAATAATTGCGCTCCCTTCTTCGCCGGCCGTATTAATTCTCATGCGCGTGATTTTGTGCAGACGCATCGATTGTGCGCATCGGTTGCCAAGCAACGAATACATTATCAAGATCGAGCGTTATACGGGCGCTAGAACGGGATAATTTCGGGCTATCTAGCATGCTTAATGCATTACTCTGCCATTTAGTTAATAACTGAACTAAAGCAACGGGGGCAACGGGGCCAAACGAGCCGCGCGCAATTTTCCTCCGAAAATGCGCGTGGGCACATCCGGTTTGCAAACTTCAAACGCGTTGCGTAAATCCGTCGGCAAAATATAATAAGCCGACAATCCGTCCGCGTCGGCCAAGTTGGCAGCGCCCGGCCGATTACGTTCCGGGCCGTATATAATTTACAAATTAATTGTCAGTCATCGCAAAACGCGTCGAGCATATTTGCCGCGGGAAGAATCATGCAAGCGCGTTGCGCGAACCTCTCCTTCTCCCTTTTTCTCTCTCTCTCTTTAATCGCAACGCGTGAATTTCCACGTAACTTAAGCCGGCCTCGAAAAAGTCCGGCGCGAAGTGTTCCCGCAGTCATCGTATTTCCTACGCGCAATTGCGCTTCGTTACGAGAAATATGCGACGGCGCACTTAAATCTCCAATGGCGAAATCGCAGTTGAAATTGCAGCCGCGGCGTGGTTTAATTAATCCCCCGAGTACAATTGGCATACGTTAATTTTTCCTTTGACATATCTCGACAAACTAATATCGAGCTGTCGGCAGAGAACTCTTCAGCGAATTACAGACGTAAGACGCTTAACGGGAAAGTTTTTTCATTTCAATGAAAACAATCTCTTGTAATGCGCCGGTAGTTCTCGGAAAAGAGGTTCAACACGGTAAAAGTGGATTAAACATCTATAGGAACATCTATCCGTTTTCATTATGTTATCGTTATCGTTACCTATTATTTTCTCTATTTAATAAATTTATAATGAATTAATTTTACTTTCCAATAATGAATGTATCGTAGGAAAAAAATCTTTAAAAATATTAAAAAGGATTGGAAACATAAAAATTAAAAAAGCAATGTACCGTATAATTTTTTTATTTTAAATATTGTCATAAAACAAAACTGACCCAAAAATAATAACACGCTCTCTTTCGTAATTAAAAGAATATCATAAAACGCATTTTAAAGAGAGAGTTTTTGAGACTTTTTAAAAATTATATTAAACGGCAAAATTCGTATAATAAATCGCTGCGCAGAGCCGATATGCAAAATTTAATAAAAATGTTATATGGTAGAGATATTTTTATACAAACACGTAAAATAAATTTTGCATACATATCGAATGATTTAATACTATCAAATTATTGTAATCAAAAAGTGTCATTTACATGCGAAATAAATGTAAAAATATGAATATAATGAAAAAAGAAGCAACAATGTTGCTTTAAATTAAAATCAAACGCAACAATTATTCACAGTAATATTGCAGTGACTTAAAATTGTCTTCCTTCTATTTTCTCATGAAATACGAGCGTGTTGTGCTCATGTAACCGAATTTAATTGAACTAACTAAACTGTAAATATGACTTGATAGTGGTACCATTAACAATGATCATATTGCCAGGATCGTTTACATTGTTCATTTGATTGACGACCACATTAATGGTCGGCCAATTAACATATCTCTCAGATGCAATTCACTTTGATTTAATGAACGTCGAAGAGTTCTAACTGGAACATCGAGCGATTTTCCTGCAGCTCTCTGATATGTCACTTTCGCGGCGCGGAATGTAAATTATGCCTGTCTTTCTGTTTGAGAGGCATTTCCATTTGCGCGAATTAAGTCCAATGCGGAACAAACGGAAGAAGTTCGTTTTCTCAGCTGACTCGAGTATATCCCCCGCATAATCAGGGCTCGTCTCAAGAAATTGATAAATCTTATTTCAAAATAATTACTGTTGCAATTATCTTGGTGGAAATATTGTGCCATTCTTCGGCCACTACGCACTAAACTGTTTTTATCACAAAATTATTTCGTAACGTAACTTTTTAGTTTAAACAACAAGGAACGTGCGTTTCATTAAATAAATTATACGTATATCATATTTACTTGATATACATTTACGAATTTAAGAGCGATAATTGATTTTGTAACTTCGAAGTAAGCTGTAAGAAAACTTTAATTTATTTCTATTTTTAATTACTTACTATGCAAATAAGCGAATTTCACGCTACGAGAGAACAGTATTACGCGTAAAACTATGATTCGTACGTATTATTTGCACGTGTTGATAAATGAAAATGAAATACAATTTTGCGATTCACAATTATTATTCTACTATTGTGTGTCGTAATGCATCTCATATTCCTATGTATAATTTGTCTTTCACATATATGTATATCACACGTGATATTATCATTCCACATACCATAAGCGCGGTATTGCAATGTTAAATATGTGCGAGAGAATTGTTAGATACCTGAGTCACAATATGAAGCACATTGCACGTTACACATGTAGATACATGTATGCGGACTATAAAAATTGGACAAAAAGTTTTTTGGACGCACTTTTTATTCACGGTAAAAATTTCGAAAGATCGACTTTTGTCAGCGAAAACGTCGAGGCAATATTTTTTGTTATAAATCAGCCAAAATAACGGGCGATGTGTCCATTGTTTCTTCATGCACGCGAAAAAAAAATTCGGTTTAATCTAGCATGATATATTAAACTTTCGAAATAACCGATGCGGTATAAAAGTATTTAGAAATGGGAAACTTTATGCTAATTTCACCCCAAGTTAGATATCAAAATACGGAATCTGCAAATAACTTACAGCGTCAAACGTTGTTGTAATAATAATGAGCACGGCGCGGCGCGCGGCGGCTTCGCGGTTTTGTATTCGAAAAGCGTGAAACGATATTGCACGCGATCAACATAAGAAGGGATGAGAGAAAGAGAGAAAGAGGGAGAGAGGTGGAGAAATGGAAGAAGAATTTACCTGTATATCGGTGCATCTGCCTCCTCCTTATACCAAATAACTAGGTGCAGCTTGTCCCCCGAGAGCGGTGGTTTCACGTCGCATGGTAGCTGAGCAATTCCGCCTGCCACTGCTTCCGCATCTGTCATTGTCACTGTAATGACAAAGTCGGGTCGAGAGTCAGGCCAAGATCATATAACCGGAAAAACGTGGTCGGAATACACGCGAGCTGCAGAGCGCGACTAATCTGCCCCGTATTAATGGCTCGATTCGCGCCCGGTGATTTCACTCCCGCACGACGGGGTTTAATCCGCGTCGTCGACGCGACGGCGACTCGGATCGCGTCCTCGAGAGTTCACGGGATCGCCCGCGCGCGATTTCCCTCTAAGCCGCGGATATTCTCGAAAGGTATCCCCGATATTTTTCCCGACTGTACTCTCTGCTCGCGATTCACCGGGGGACCGTCCCTCGGGAGCGAACATTTCTTTTCACTTCAAATCGGCATATATCTGTGGCGCAATGTGGAAATATGAGAGACGTATTTCCTTGTTTCGCTGATAAACGATTTGAAAAGACAAAACATCTCTTCGAACCTTATTGGCTAAAGAAACCTTTATTTCGCAATAAAATTTGTTATTTGTCACATACTTATTGAAACGTACTTTCATAAAAGTAATTTTATTTTTAATGCAGGAATTATTGCATTTTATTATTTTAAATTTTTATCTAAACACCTTTTGAACGTGTAGAAATTATGATGCATTTTTAAGTTATTATTGCATGATTGTACATTAAAAATTTCTAATCTACATAATTATAATTTTTATTTATTTTTGCTCGAATGTGAATTCTTTATTTCACTATGATCGTCAGAAGATCGCCATATCTCTACGATCTATGATTGACGGAAGATGAAGATTTGATAGTCAATGTGTTTCCGTTTAATAGCCATAAAATTGACGATACCATGTTGTGATCGTCAAACAAAAGACTGTATAACTTCCGCCATATAATAGCATCGATTATAATAACAATAGGACAATAATTTCTACGGAAATGCAGAGTGCGCGTGAACGCTGAGAAAGATAATGTAATTAAGATCATTAATCAAATGTAATTGTACTAATTAATCATGATATTTTAACAGCCAAGTTGGCTCAAGACACGATCTGAATGTATAATTTTAACCAATAATTAAATTCAAATAGGAAACAGATAGTCGTGCTCGATGTAACAGCAGATTCGGTTTTAATAATTTGTAAAATATATCGTAAACATTTTGTTTCAGTTATCAACGCATTATATCATATCATTACGATTACAAACTTTAGTGTTTTAAATTTAAATAAAAATTGACTTCATTTTATGCGAGATATAAAAGCATAAAATATAAAATGAAGACTTTAATTCAGATGAATGTAAAATCGTCATTTTACATTTCGATTTGATCTTCCAGATTTTCCAAAAATGTGTGCACACATTTTCTCCAATGTGTGGTAACGAATAATTTTAGTTTTTAAACAAATCGAATTCAAAACGTACCACTCTTTCGCGTGTAGCTAACAATTATCGCTGAAATTCTGCCGAAAATGCTTAATGATCTGGATGTTCAGTAAAGCGGACGTTCAATACCTTTTGAATAGTGACTATGGCATCTGGTTATAATTAATGCACGATCAATTAATTTCGTCCCTTGTTTTACGCCGTCAACGACAAATTTACCAGATCATCGTCGCGTGGCCAGCGAATTTACGCGTTTTATCATACGCCCGTAAAGCCGAGTGCACGCGAATCTATTTGCAGCTTCCGTAATTGGTGACCGATATGACGCGGACGAAATCGCGGCGATAATTGGCGCTCCACCAGTCTCGTTGGGCGAGTATAATCACGCGCGTTCGAAATATATAATGGCGATGGCATTTTCTTCCCAAAATTGTACGCATGTGTGCGCGCGCCAAGTTTAATACCCGTGTTTTCGTTACGTATTCAGCGCTAAATGTTGCCACCCTTTTCTGTTTTTGAGCTTTATTTATTGTATACATGGAGAACGCATTAAACACATATATTGGAATGAGTATAAAATAAGCGCGTGCCACATCAGGCGGCTAATATGCGGTGCAATCAGGTCACGCTTTCATTCCTTTTTCTTTTAACCTGACATCAAATTACCATTGTTTACATTATGCTTTATTATATCGAAAGTATAAAAGAAAAAATCTATAAATCGATAAGTTCGTCCTTTTATAATTAGATTTTAATGCGTTCAGTCATGATAAAATATAGGATAATATGGATTATAAATTAGGAGCACACAGATAAATTCCATTTTTGGAAAAAAAATTTGACAAACCTACATACGAAATTGAAAACTAATAAATTATTCCAGTTTACTCTTAAAATATTCAGTCGGTACGCCGAACAATTTCTCTCTCTCTCTCTCTCTCTTTCTCTCTCTCTCTCTTTCTCTGTCTCTGACTTTTTTCTGTATTGTTGTTATTTAGAGCTTGATTTTTTGAATGTAATATCCAGAACGACATTTTGAGGCAACGACGGACTATTTATTACAAACGCTGGGCCAAGCTCGCGGGATCACAATCTCCATTTTAAATGTAATCCCGCAAAAGTATACGGCTGCGGCCGCGTGGTATCGATAATGGTAACTGTAATCAAGCCAGAGGATGAAATTTGACCGATCAGTTTTGAGGACGGCTGTATTAATAAAATCGATGCTGCGGCCGCGGCTGCGGTGCGCGGCTTGCGACGTTTCCGACGCCGGAGATACTCTTTTAATTGAATTTTTATCCTTTTTTCCTGCGGGCTCGGACGCGCGGTCACATCTGAATACATAATTGGCAACTTTTTTTCCGCTCACCCCTACCCGTTTGATCTGACCATCTCTTCGCTTTATGTCTTATATTTGTGTATTTCCTTCCGATCCGTCGACTAATGAAATTTGATTTAATTCCGGTTTAAAATGGGAAAAGCGACACGCGAATATAAAACCGTTGTGGAACATTAATGAAAATGTCGATATTGATATGCACTCGTAGCATCTCATCGCATCTTTTATTTGTTTACCTTTGTTTCTTTTTGCGAGTATTGATCACTGGACATATAGAATGAACGTATACCCAACTCGGTATCTTTGAAATAAAGCGTATAGCTTTCCCAAATAATGTTTTTATGCTTTTATACACAAAATAGTTTAAGAAAACTAAAATTAATATATAATATATATGTATATGTATATAATTATTCCATTAAATAATTTTACTGATATAAAATAATTTAGTAAAAATTGTCAGAAGATAAATTTTTGAACAATAGCATATAAAAATAATTAAAATAATTAAAAAATAGAATAAGAAAGATATTTAATGTACATTAGTTCATGTATTTACTAATATTTATTATTATTAATGCTTACTGTTAAAATGATTGCTTCTACTAAAGTGATTCAGATATCTGAAAACTTATCTGATTTGTCTGATTTCAGATTTATCTGAAAACTTTTCCAAATTTGCAATTGTTTATAACAAATTTTTAGTTATTGACCATAATAGTAGTATAAGTATGATAGAAATAAAAATTTAAATACAATATAAAGGATTTTCAACGATAAAAATATAAAAATGTTCAATACATAGATTTAATCCCCAAAAAATGTGATTATTGTTACAAAAATAAATAATATCACGGAAGTATAATAAAAATAAGAATTTAAATACACTATTAAATATGAGCCCGATTTAATATGAGAAAAATGAAAAATTAAAAATATTATCGATACGATACAGATTTAATGCAAAATATATGTACATGATTATTATTATTAAAAATATCATGGGATATAAGAATTTAAAAAAAATATTTTTCTTTTAAAAAAATTGTCAAAATTTGCGCGGAATATTGAGAATTATTATAAAACATTTGGTCTCATGGTGAGTTTTCCGCGACACACCAGTTCCAAATTGGAGTACTGTGGTCCTTTTCTACGCACTCGGCGAGTAGGAATGTTTCATTCCCTGAATGCGGGGAACGCGACGCGATGATGCAACTTTCGCGCGCAGAGGCTTTTACCGCGCCGCAAACAACCGTTTTCATTTAGCTTTCCCGCGACGCTAAGTGAATTTTGCTGGACGCCTTTCTTCCGTTTCTCTTCATACATACATTCGAGCTTGTGAGTCCCGTTATAAAGTCTGGTTGAATTTAATCCCTGCTTTTCATGAAATCCGCCGGCCGATCCAGCGCGTTTGCAAAGAAAAAAAAAGGGAAGATAAAAAGAGCGCGCATGTATCGTCGTAGTCCTGTAACTTCGACGGCAAAACTAGACGTTAATTATTGCCATCGGCGGCAAAATATTTTTCCACGTTTATTCGCGCGTCGTCGCAATAATAGAGCGCTTTCGTTCGCATGTTATTAGAGCGCAAGGGACGGGCGGAAGGGCCGCATGTTTGGTGAAGAGTTTGCTGCAAGTACGCGTGTAGATAGATGCGATGTAAATGCCGAGTGTACTCGATGGTTTTGCATGCCATGGTAAAGCAAGTTTAACATCGCCGCGAGCGATGTTTGACCGAAAATATAATGCGTATCCCAGATTTACGTGAAATTCCGTTAAATGCCGAGAAATGTTCGTCTTTAGGTACAAGATACAGGATACTCTACACATGTCGCGTGATCGACTTTGGCGAACGTGCGATGTAAGATGTTTCAAATTAAAATAATGGGCTTAAACCATAAATGGCTTGCTAATACATACTAACAGAATGAATTCAGAAACACGGAACAAAAGATCAAAATATTATTTAATATTATTTTATTTTAGTTTTATTAGGAAATTTAGATATATTGTGAAATGATATAATTTAGAAGGTAAAACAATATTTAATAATATTTTAGTATTTAATATTTTATATATATATATATATATATGTATATATACATATACATATATATCTTTATGTGAGTTTAAGAGAGTTCTAGGCTTTTCAATATTCGCTGTCAGTATTGAATATCTATAACGTACGTTAGGTATGCACTATAGGTTTTCAGTACTGGCAGTGAATACTGGAATGTAGTCTAAAAGTTTATCAAAGACAGAAGTTCTATACATACTCTACAATTATTTTAAATCTAAATAAAGATATATATAAGCTAAAATGTATTAGCAAGCAGATCTGTACAACATTATAATTTTTATAGTATATCTTTACAGTAAATTTGTCCTATTTGATTTAATTTTAATTTTTATACTCATAAGTTAATGATAAAAAATGGAATAAAACTCCAAACGCAGATGTTATAAATATTGTATATCACAATTTGCCTGGGGTACTTCATTGGCATTGATCTATTACAGTGGAATATCCTTTAGATTATAAACAAATAAATAATTTCTTATATTATTTATTTATACATATGTAGTATGGAATGATGAAATGAATCGACGTTTATTCAGATATATATTATTCACATATAATATGCAAATGTGTATTGATTTAATCACACTCTTTGTTTATTTTATATGTTGTATTTATGCATTCATGATACAAATAATATCCGGTAAACTTTGATATCTAGTGCATATGTTAGTTTCCACTGTATGTAAAACCTTCGTCAGTTATCAAGAGATATGGCAGTATCTTGTGCCAGGTGCACACATGCAAGTACACGAGCGCAAGACTGTTCCATGTATCTTTATACATAAAACGTCGAGTTGAGACAATTATCAAATTTCAATAACAGCTGAATCGACTTAAGTTATTAAGCTCAATTAATCACTTATGATTATTTTACATAAGAAATCTTAATATTTTCTTTCCATTTTGTGTAAACAGAGGTATTATTAAATAATTAATAGGTAAAAGTGACTTAATACTGAACTATCGAGCCTCTTGTAACTTTTTAAAAACTAAAGCAAAAAATTATTTTCAAGAGTAAAAATAATTTTCATGTTTTACCCGTTATGTTTTGATAATTTGGCTCAGTTAGCTTAATATATCTGGCATGTGCTTTTGTGCAACAGCGGCGTATCGTTTTTCCGATGAAATATTTTCACATTTGTTTTTAGTGTTAAATTATATACAACACATACACATTGTTATTTAATAAATAGATCGCACGTTCGATTTTCGAAACATTTTTCAAACGTAACTTCACTTCATAAGCGGCATAGGATTTGCGACAAAACGAGTATTCTTCATTTTATGTTTGGCAGGTGTTTATATGTTCAATATGTACATTTTTACCATAATACATTGTATACAATATCACCACAAAACTATTCTTTTTATTTTTTGAAAAAAAAAAGTAAAACAAGAACGTCAAGTGTCCGCGCCTGTTAAAATAGCTATCGTGCGAAGCAATGTTGTTTTAACCTATTTTTTGCTATAAAAATAGTGATACCAATCGTCGTGCCAACTGTGCACGAGTTTATTAACTGTACACGGCATAAAATTTATTTCTTTCATTATTATGTTTATCAAAATGACAGAATATTTATGCAAGAAAAAAACTTGGCGCTGTTAGACCTGGCGCACATCTTTACTGTGCATATCGTACTTTTTTTTTCTCATAATGAAACAATCGCATGCATATTTATCAGCGCTTTATAATAAACATTCAATGCTCTTCCACGACAAATTTTTTATCCGCGTATGCATGCACAGCTATATTACTGACGCATTTCTGATTCTTATTCTTTTATCGCGGATCCCGCTGTTTTCATTTGCCGCTTCGCCTTCAGCTGAAAGGAATCCTCCCGCGTGCGGAGCCCGCCGTTATACAACTCGATATGCACTCCAATTACATGACGGCGCATCTCGCAACCCGAGTAGCGACGCGATAAAGAGAGCTAAGGGACTGATACAACCGGGCGCCCCTCCCCGGTTCCCTGTTCCATCTCGCACAGAATAGTCTCATTGTCTCTCGCGTCCGATCGTCCCCCGACATTCTCCTTTCCAGGCGTACGCATATGGTTGTGTCGGAAAATGAAAAAAAAAAAAGTTCGTGTCGGGCCTAACTCTCCGCCCGCCCAACCCCTTTCTCATCCGCGAAGGCTCGCCCCCTTCCGACAGTTTCCTCGGGCAATGCAGCAGCGTGCCATATGTCATTAACCGTCGTTATTCGTCGTCACCCTCCAGGTGCGTTCGCTCTGTGAGATGTACCGGGGGTCACCTCGTCACTTCATTATCCACTTAACACCGCTCTTGCTTTTCTTTCCCTCGCTTTTCTTTTCTGTCTGCAGCATTCTCCCCGCGTATCTTTGCAGCCCGAGCAGCTCGGGCTCTCGATCTCGCTCCTTGCTACGTAATTACGGGATGACCCGTGTAATGCGACGTGAGAACGAGGCGGCTACGTTTATGGATGAGGAATGTCTCGATGAGATTGCGCGTCGAAACCTCCGCAGGAGAGCCACGGTAAATCCGCATTAGTTGTATCATTAGAAGCGAATTGAGCTCATCCTTCCCTTCAAGAGATCAATTTGCATATATATATCTCCGGGGCGAGCACCTGCGGTTATTGATCGAATGACTTCGAAAGCACCACTTGAAATTAAATATTTTGAAAAGTAAATATCTTCAAAAATAAGCATCTCAGTAATTGAAACATCTTTAGAGACGGCAAAGTCGATATGGCGATACGATACAGACAGTAGTTCTACGATAACGTAGAACTTCTCGCTCTACCTCGGATATGATTGAATAAAACCGAGAATCGTAGCCAGGATCCTGACGTAACGGAATTCAGGAGCTGTAATAGAATATAACGAACGGTATACGTGTCGTCTAAGATCTCGCGAGCGTCTATACTACCCGAAAGGATTAAGCCGGAAACTCAGGAAGCGCCCTGTATACCGAGAGTCACTGATGGTTAACGTAATACGAACGTGGCAGCAGCCCTTCCCCCCCCTGTACGTACGCGTATGTGTTATCTGCGGCAACCTACGCGCTGATTATAACGGGCGTGCGTGCATGCGTGCGCACGTTACACGCATCCTTAGTCGCTGTCGGGTCCTCCAGACGTACGCAACCGGAGAAACAGCCCCGTGTCGAGAGAGATACGTGAAACGCGGCGCTGTGTAAGAGAACCTGAATTCATATTTACGGAAGCTGCACATGCATATGCGAGGGGCTTTAAGGCAGCTCTCCGCGTGATACGGGCGATACGAGGGGCTCCATTCAGCCCATGCGATTCCGCGCTGCGAGTTACGCCGGCGAATAAAGAACGAGATATCCGCGATCGCGAATCGCTTTGCTCTCGTCGTCGCTTCGACGTCGCTCGATTTTGATCGTGTACCGCGCATACTGCGAAAAATAACGGCGATAGCACGTTTGCATTGTCTTCGATTTTTGGACATCAGTTAAATTCGGAATAGAGAATACTTTGGAATAAATATACATAGTGATAACGCAGAGTTCTGTATTGAACTTCAGCTTTATGTCTTCTGAAGTTCGACTGAATGCTATTTTTGTTATAATATACACTGAAAAACAATTCTGGTTAAAACGGACGAATCAGAAAATCTTGTAGGATTGATCAAATATTCTGATTATTGTATAACATAACTCAATACTTTATAACTTATAATAACCAGAATATTTGATCAATCCTACAAGATTTTTTGATTCGTCCATTTTTAACTAGAATTTTTTTCAGTGTAATATTTGAATTTCAACAATGAATATCTTAAAAACGTGTGGGTACAGAATTGAAATTTCTAGCACGAATATCATAAAATTTATGAGAAAGCTTAGCACACGGCAAAGATAGCGAATGAAAGAAGTACTGATGTTTATGTTGATAGAAATTGAGTTAAAAAAGTAATGTGCACAATCACGATTGGTTCTAAAAAGATAAACTCGAAAATATGATATAAAAACTACTTCGGGATAATTTAATTAGTTCCTTCAGTAGTGGAAAGGTTAAAGTAATTAAAATCTACAAAATGAAGGGGTTAATTAAGTGAAGGAGAAGTAAGTGATTATTGCTTCCGGGCTTCCTTTCGAACTTCCATGTCGAGCGGAAGAAATATCTATTATATTTCGTCGCTCGGCGCGTATGTGCATAATTAATGCAAACGAGGATCCTCCCTTATCAGGATCCCACGCACGACTCGGTCCTAATTAATATCAAGGCCGCTTCTGGCAAAGGGCTTTTAATCCGGTCGTAGTCTATATCAGCGGCAATGCCGTGCACCGGTCGTGCAAGACAACTGAAGATTGTTCATTGCATTAATACGGCTGCCCTTTTTAATACGAAGTCTGTAGAAACTAATCATCGTCGAGGGAAAAATAACACGCGAATCCTCCCCCCCCCCCACACACACACACACATACACACACAAAAAGATGTTCCGAAGAAAATTATTAAAACGTGTCTTAATTAATGTGGAAAATAAAAAATTAATTACAATGTTTATTACCTTCCCTATAGACTTCAAAATGAGCTTTGCACATTTACTTCCGATTTTATAAACGTTTTTCTACAATAAAATTATTATAAATAGTATTTATAATATTCACATAATATTTGCTGGTTCTATCCCTTTCAATAAGCTATTGTAGCCGATGCATCTGTATTGTACAATATATGAATGTATAATAAAAGAATCTTCAATAAAAAAAGATGACAACAGATTGAGAGAAAAAAAGAAAGACTTTATTACATGAAATTAATTGGAAATATATCACAGAATATTGCAGACGAAGAAAACAAGGGATTTCACTTATGAATAATTATGAAAAGGGCAGTTCTCTGTGCGTTGAATTTTTGAGATGTACATCGCGAAAGAAATAAAAGAAAAAAATGATGTACATATATTATAAAGGGTATACGTACGAAGTATGTTGTGACCCCACCACTTGTTTGCAACTGCTTTATAGATTGCTAATAATAAATTTTAATAACTGCATCATTTACGGTAATAAACCGATATTCAATACAACCTACTTTTCAGTTTCTCCACACGATTTTTTTCCATTGAACATAATTCTACAACAAAATTTATATGAAATAAATTGTAACGAATTTACGTGCCATAATGATAGCTTGCATAATTCCCGAGTGCCCGTGTGTGTGCGCGCGCGTGTAAAAAGCAATTCTCCCAAGTTAATTTTGACAAGCAGGCTTGTACAACGTGATACATGATCCGTTAATTACACATATGAGCAAATGACTTTGCTACATCCTTCTTATGCATGCAGATTTAATCTTGACTTAGCGACGAGATTACAAGATTTGTCGTGATAAACCAGTTACTCTCGATGAAGAGCTGAAACGTCGAGTCAGCATCGCGCGCGGTGTCACCCACAAACCCGCAGCTACGATCGGGTAGGAAGAGTAGGGCATGCAGGCTTCAGAAATCTCTCGTAGTTACGTGTGCGAATGCCGCATAACTGCTTCTCTCTCTCTCTCTCTCGCGAAAACGTGCGCGCGAAACAGAAAGACGACTGACGTCCTGCTGAAATATTATCCTCGTAAAAGAGACAACGCGTCTCGCCCCACCACTCGCTCGGGGTAATCCGGGGAATGTCTTGTGTATTTCAGCGCGACGACGACATCGGCGACTAGATAAACGACGTTACCTAACCAGGGTCGGTGCGAGACACTTCGCGGGGCCTCTTGCGAAGTGAGATTTGGCCGTTCCCGCATATAAATCTACGCAGATTATGAATTTAACACGAGCGAGTCTATATCGAGCGCGCGTAACGTGTTTCGTGTTTCCTGTTGGAGTGTCCTTGTCAACCTTGCAACTCGATGCAATTCAATTTTGAGAAACAGAAATCTCCTCTGTACTCTCGCGTTACTAAAACTTTCTAAAAATGCCGAGATCAATACGTCTAGGATGTATTAACTATTAAAAAAATAATATTTAAGTATTTTTATTTATTTTCCGCGAAGACAATTTTATAGAGATGTATCAGATTTTCATTACAGAAAGATTCACATAACGGAATAATAGGTACAAGTCATCTGCGGCTTTTATTTAAAGTAACATGAGAAAGTAATCAGTATGAAAACCAGATACCGTGAAATCTGAGAATGATGCTGGTGCCATGATCAAGAAATTACTAAGAAGAGTATAAGCTGGCCTGAAGTTTTAAATTTCATTTCGTGATGTTATAATATATTAATTTATTAATAAATAATAAATAGACTCAAATAACAATTTATTACTATAATAAAATAATAAATAATGAAGTAATCGATCAAGGAATATATTTTAAAAACTCGAAATTTTTTCCGATATAAGATTGTCCCTGTCAAAATACAGAACAATATAAAATGATGTAAAACGTTATAAAAATATCTATAACGCAATATTTATATTTGAACATTAAAATAGTCAAATATAATCTAAATAATAATAAACATTCACGCAGGAATATTATTATTAGGCTATCAAGATCAAGTTCAAACTGAAAATAGTCTTTTCTTCTATTTAATCATATTCAGTTCTATGTCACACATTTGACGTTTACTAAATAATAATCTCTCTACGCTGAAAATTATCTCGCGACTCGCGAAAGAAAGAGACACGAAGAAATTACGAAGTATATTATTAGCAATATTTTTAGGAGCGCAAAGTCCGGGGCTCTCGAATATTTTGGGCCCGACAGAACAGCAGACGTGTTCATGTACCGGATTCGTTATTCAATATGCGGAGGAATGGGTACCAGGTACAATTATGTGGGCTCCTTTTTGTGAGACGGCCACGTGCACGTTTTACGCATCGAGGGGAGCAAAATCACACTTACAGTGTATGTTTAGCCTGGCCCCCGTGGAATCCGCTGCGCGGATCTTTTTGCTCGGTTTAACGCTCGTGAACGGCGTGGCAATTGGCGCTGTTAATTTGCGACCGTTCGATTCGTTCGCGTTTTCTCGGTCTCGCGTTTTTTGAGTTTGCGCTGAGTTCGCACAGTCCGCCTCTCAAGGTTCGGTCAGCAAACGAGCTAGATATTAATAGGTTCGCGCACACAGTACATATAATTTCTTTTTCCTCTGGATGTGTTTTACACACGTTGTAATATTGCAGAAAAACGAAAATAGTACATAATTTTCTTACATTAAATGTTTCTCTTTTTAAACTCAGTCGACGCTAAGAATTGGCTGATCCCTTTACGTACAATATTGAGAAAGCTATTAGCGTCAAGATCCTAAATAGAATATTTACTTCAAGCAAAAGGACAAATAAAACGAAAAGACGCATAAGCTCGCGCTCAGTCGCGATGGCAGTAGCAGTTTCAAGCGTAAAGTTCCAGGAGTAGATGTAGACGGAAGTCGCGGGAGTGCGCGTTATTGTAAGAAAGGCCGGTACGAGCGAGCGAGCGAGCGAACGCGGAGCGAGGCAGAAAGGGACGCGGCATCAAAGCGCGTGAGACAGGCCAAACCAGTTGTTATATCCTCGAGGAGCATTCGAACTCCGACATGAAAAGAGAAGCCCGCAGTGTTAACGAGGATCCGCGTGGAAACGCCTCGGGAACGCGAAGCAAGACGCGAGGAGCGAGGAGAGAGAAGAAAGAGAGAGAAACAGAGAGAGGGAATGTGTATACGTATGTCCCAGCGATGCGGACGAAAGGGAGAAAGAAAGGGATAAGCGGGGCGGAAAAGGGGCCAGGAAACAGAGAACGGGGAGGGAGTCGCGGGACGCGAGTTGTTCCTCGTGAGCACTCACGACCCTCCGACTCCGTTCGCTCACCTCGCCTCTCCTTCTTTCATCTGTCTCACGTCGAGCGCTTGGGAAGCTGATCCCAATTAAAGCGAGTAGATATGCTACCGCGACGGTTCAAGAAGGCCAGGGTGGAATTCATCGTCTCAGTGGCAACGAAAAGGGGAGAGAAAGAGAGAGAGAGAGAGAGAGAGAAGGGACGGGAGGCAAAGACGCCGTGGTAATACTGCCGCCGGATGCAATCCCTTCGCGGCGGCGGAAACGGAGGCTCGGTTATGGCCGATGAGGGGCTAGATGGGTCCCGCGATAAATTGAGGAGAGACCTCGCCACCGCCGGAATTGATCCTCCAAGGGCGGAATCTCGAGTGCTTCCTTCGGAGCCCAGGTCGTTTGTTTGTTTACCCGCGCGTAACGGTGGAATCGATCGATAAGACGATTGTATTCGAAGGCACCGATCTCGCGATCTTGCTCGCCGCGATCGATCTCGCCCACGAGAGATTCCACCCTTCGTGATTTACCCCCGATACGTAGGTAGAAGCCGGTCGGCCCTGATGCGTGCCGGTCGTTCGTGAGTTATCGTTGCTATTTAATTTATGTGAATGGCCGTGCCTTTTGTACGCTTTGAATGTAATGGCTGTGTCGGACAAATGGGATATTTATGCAGGGTCAGAAGCATCATCAGAGACTTCAAATACCTTTCCCAGCTACTTTCCTCGCGCAATTCCGTATGATAAATCTAAAGTTCTTGATATCCTTTTGATAAACACTTGCGCAAAGTCACTATACGGCGCAAGTTCGTGAGGAGTAAGTAAGGATACATCAAGTATCCTTACAATTAATGAAATTTCTACTAAAAATAAAATTAACAAGAAATAAAATGTTTTCTTTGATAATAAATTGATGAAGTAAATAATTTGTACAGATTTTAATAGTTTAATTATACATATTAATTGCAAAAAAAGGTTTAGGCAATGCAAAACAACGTGGATATTAACTATCGGTTTAATTACAACGCAAAACTGTTATAAATTCATTATTGCTGCTCTTTTTTTTTTACATAAAACGCGAATGTATGCCTTTGATCGAATCCTGCGACTCGCATTCAACCGCCGTTACAATATATGCCTGAGAACATTGTTCGCGGTGCGATTTATCTGTAGCGCCCGAGCCAGAGCGCGATGCAACGTAGAAATGGCTCGCGCGCGGTCGCATAAAAATCTCCGAACGACTGCTATCGCAGTTATTAACGAAACCAGCAGCCGCGCTTGGAAACAAAGAGGAGAGAAACAACGAGGAAAGACAATCGCGAGGGAAGTCGCGCGCCTCAACGGTGACAAAGAGGGCGTCGCGCGCGACAAGGTGAAAGGGGAGGAAGGGCCGACAGGGGGACAGGGAATAGGGAAGGAAACGCGCGCGGCACGTGGTGGTGGCGGAACGATATGCAGGGAGTCATACATTAATTACTCGGATGTTATATGCATGTTGATGAGATACATATGTATGAGCACTCGTAAGTAAGTTGCGCCGGGAGGGAATACACGAGTATCGAGGCACCGGCGCGCTCAGCGCGCGTCGCGTCGTTCTCCTCCGAACAAGTGCATCGCATTGTCCCGGCGCCGCGTCTGGTCTGGATGCAGCCGGGAAATTGCGCTCGCGGCGCATTAAATTAAAACCTTGAACAGAGCGAGACGTTGGAATTGTCGCGGGCATTCACGCGGATGCAGAGGAGTACGTAGGGAAAAATCGGGAACGCACGTCCATACAATACTTCGAAATAATCGCCCTCTCTCGCTTCTAAATACGTGCGATTAAATCGAAAATGTTTGTTGTAGAGTGTAAAGTCAATGTTATTTCTCCGAGCAACAAAAGATCGAAATAAGCTCATGTTAATTTTAGGGAAATGTAACGAAATGCACGAAGAAGAAAGGATTAGTGATAAAGGAGGAGGAATGCAAAATTATCTTAATATGATTTCAGGAATTTGAAAATACATTTTAACGACTTACGGGAAATAAAAATATAAGTGCAGTAGGCGAAAAGTAGATATACCTTACGAGCGAACGTTATTAATGTAATGTTAACGCATGTTCGCGCTTCGTTTTGAAAAATTTCTGCGGAGCGATCGTCGAGTATACATTGCAGGGAAGATTTATGGCGCGGATCGCCAACGAACTTCTTCACGGAAAGACATGAATTTTTACGTAGTTACCGCGCGCGAAATCAAAAACCGTCTTTTCGTGGGAAAAGTAAATGCCCTGAATTTTTCATCGACCGCGCTGTTTACCGGCGGGGTTAACCGGATAAAATTTATAAATTTTCATGCGTCGATTATCTTGGAATTAAACCTGGCCGCCGCGGCAGCCAGGTCCCGGCATACCCTGAATTTTTCATCGGCCCCGCGCGAAACGTTGCCCTTTCCGTCCGAGCTCATTGTTTGAGGATTAACGAGTCGATCGAGCTCGTCTCGCGATAAATCGCTGTCGCTAACGTGACTCGAAATATAGCCGGTCGTAATTGAACTGACAATCTTGCTCATGAGAGAAACGACGTTTCACTGTAATGAAACATTCACGAGACGTCCACGTTCAATTTAACGTTGTCCCATTGTATGACTCGCGATGTGAATAAAATATATTGATTGACGTTAACAAGAGAAAAGTTATGAAAGGCATTTAATTAGTAAATTGTGGAAAAAATAATTTCGAAATCAGATAAATGATCAATTTGTGCGCGGAAGCGAATAAAGAAATTAACGTTAAAGCGTACCTATTCAACGAGAAACATACGACAAATGCGCCCTCAAAGCTGGCTCCGAGACGAGACTTGTTAGCGCAATCTCCATAATGCGATCGTAACTTATACACATTCCGAATGAGTCCGCGCGTGCACGATTGGATTCTCCGACTTGCCTTTATTTACAATGATACGTGACTGTAATCCTGATTACGGTAAATGTGCGAAAAGTGCATTCGTGATCGATACATTTTATACAACTGTGTTTCGTTACAAATTGTTGCAACGAAACACAAGAGAATCGAATACATTTCTCGATAATTTTTAATGGATCATACAATCAGTCTCCCGTAATATATTATTAATAATAGTAGATTTGTACAGACAATCATAAAATTATTGAAAAAAAAGTATTGTGTACATTAATATTAGACACTTACATACAATTATTAAGTCATTTAAAGTTAAAGCCTTTTTTCGTTAAATTTTATATTATTTCGTATTGCTAAATTATTTATCAATTCCGACCACCAAATTGATAAATGTTGTCAATATGTTTCTCCAAATTGAACATGGAAATGCATGCTGTAATAACTATAATAGTTAATTAATTCATAGCTTGGCTTTGTAATCGGTTCAAAGTGAATTGAATCTAAATATTCCAGTAATTAGCATTTCGGTATAATGCATAGACTCGCGGATTACAGAGAATAACTCCCCTTTTTATCCAACATTTCGCTTCGCCGTTATTCCTCCTGCAAAGTTGCGCAAACGTTTCTCGTAATTATCTGCGAATTTTTCTTCTGCTCGCGGACGCGGAATTCTCGTATCCCGGCAGCTAGATCGTACTTATTATAAGTTAACCGGATATAACGACGAGAAAGTATATTTAATTCATTAAACTCCTGAGGAAGTCGGATCTCCGGTGGATAATTTATCAAACTCCATTCGCATCGGCGTTGCTTTTTTTTTCTGCTAAGGACATTGAAGCAGGCAGAATTGGAAGTTAAGTACATTCCATGCAATCCCTAATAATGAAATAATCTTATCAGTTGGATTTGATCGTGTAGTACGATATTCTTGATCGCGATGCATTTAATTTTGAAAAGAAGACGAAAGGAGCAGAGGGCAAGATATGCAATCAGAATATTTAAATTAGATGTGAATAAAATATACGTCTCTAAAAGAATGAATATCATATAAATGCAGATGTAAAATAATACAATTTTCTTTAAAGTGGATGTTAAATTGCTATTATGAAAAGTATAAAGGAAAACTCTGCAGATTTCTGTTAATAAATTAGATTTTTCGCGATTATAAATAGAAACAATTCTACCCAAATAATATTTTCCTCGAGTTTTTTCAGTATTTAGCATGCATTTTACGTATCCTTTTTCTGCTTGAAACATTTTGCAGAATTAAAAACTCTAATTATACGAGCTCATTTAGAATTTTGGCAAACTCGTGTAAATGAAACATATGACCCTTGCAGAAATCTTCACTTTCAAGTGTTACACATTGATTTAAATTTTTCCGTCAATGTAATGAGGGGAAGCTCATCTAATTTAATTGGAGCAATTAGGAAGTAGTAGTCAAAGTTGTTCACTTGACAGCATTATTCTCTCTCTCTCTCCCTTCCGTTTCTTTGCGAGAGCACGAGAAAAGAAGAAGGCGCGGTATTCGTTCTCCGCTTGTTCTTTCCTTCTGTGCGCACCAGTTGATGGAATGCATAATTAATTTTTCAAGCCGGGTGTCAAGCACGGTCCTTTTCATGAAATCACCGCGATAAGAGTAAGTGGATTACCACGGGCGTTGAGAGGGCGTTATACCTTGTCCAATTTCACGTGAATTTACAAGAAGCCCGAGGGCCCGTTGCCCGTGTCTACAAAACGGAACTTTTGATTACTTATAAATTAAGACGGCCGAAACTGTTATTCTATTACAGCTAACGAAAGAGAGAAACAATCTTGAAAAGACTTGATTACCTGGAAAATCCAAGCCGAAGGTGAGAAATATGTTTTCATCACATAATAAGGGCGGAAAGATAAAATCAATGTAACAGATTTATCATCCGTATTATCTGTAGCCGGCCGCGGAGACTCTATTGGCTGGAAAATTATTCGAAGCTTAATTGCTTCATTTCAAGCAGCACCACGCAACTTTGGTAATTTCGCGTTGCCTCCTCTTTGCATCTATTCGCACTTCATTTCGCCAAGTTACATGCTGGCGCGCCTCGCACATTTTCGGAAGTAAATGAAAACTTGATGCTGTCGGCGTTGTCCACAAAGTGGCTTCTATCTTATATCTTAATTCGTTAAGTTCTTAGAATATAGAAAAGTTCTCGACCTCGTGTTAGTTTTACGCATATATTTTAACCAATTTAATAATCACTGAGCATTTGCAACTTTTTAGATAAAAGATAAAATTTTTGTTCACAAAGTACTGCACATCTTTGAGAATTTGCCAATGAGAATGAGAAAATTATTTAATCATTCAGATTCATATAACTATGTCCCCCCGTAATATTTTGATATTTCAATTTCCATTCCGTTCTGCACATTTTGCACCGTCGCGCATCGCTTGTGAATATTCTAGAAAAGATGCATTCAGAATCTTCTCTCCAACAAAGACACGAAAATTCCGCCGCATGGAACATTGGTCCTCGAATGAAAAATTCCATAATAGCCGTCTAGAAAAGAGCGAGTGCACGAAAAAAGCAGGGAAACAATTGTGGTCTCTCGACGACCGCAATTAACGCGCGCTTCTCGGCGCTGCGCGGTAAGGATCATTGCGACTGCAGACGCCGATGCGCGGGTTCCGATTGCAAAGAGCAGTGAGTAGCAATTAAGCGCGGCCGCGGCGAAATAAGCCGCAGCATCGATTATTGGTCATCATTTGAATTGAGAAGCGGAGCATAAAAAAAAAAAAAACAGAAAAATAAAAGAAGAAGAAAAGGAAACAGGAAAAATTCATTATGCATTCGGAGTAGTGAGAACACCGCAAAAACATACAGGAGGAAGGCGGGAAAGGGGGGAGGAAAAGAAGAGGGAGAATTCATCGAAAGACAGAGAACGAGAGAAGGAGTCTCTAAGATCCACTTGTGCTCGTTGCTCGATGAAAAGTGCTATTCGCTAAGAAAGAATAAAAGGAGGAGATGAGAATGGAAAAAAAATCAAAGAACGGGATGAGAAAAAGGACGACTACGATGGGGGATGAGGAAGACTCTGAGAGTCTTTTCCACGCGGCTATCTACAGGGTGACCGCGAATAAAGCTTGAAAGATTTTCGGGGATTATGAGATAGACGTTGACTTTAAGCTGAACTTAACCCGCGAGATAAGACGAGATAAATTGTGGTTAATTGTCGACATTCCCGCGAAACTGTACGCGATAACATAATTGATAATAAAACGATACTTAAAACGCTAAACCGATACGAATGAGTGTAAATGACTGCCGAGCGAAATTTGCATAGTTATCTGTAATCGTGTTGTAACATCAGCTTAAAATCGAAGATAAACTGTATTGGTGATAAAGTATATAGCTGCTACGAAATGTTGTTCGACCCCAAAAGTAATCAAGTTAATTACGTTCACGCGTTTATTATAAAAAAATAATTGTAATAAATAAATAATTTTATACCTTGTACGATAAATAATGTAATTTTATGATCAACGCGATTACAGAGCTGCGAGATTAATTTAAATTCAAACAATTTCATTTCAATTTATAATTGATATTAATCGCACAAAAGTGCAGCTGTCCTAAATAAAATTAATTCATGTGAAAATAAATTTTGGTGCCCATTTCTATCTAGATGAGTGCGATAATTTTTGAATGTCATTTAGATTGTTGGTAGGACATTGTTTAAGCGCGTCCTCTTCGACCATGCGGCCACGCGCTGATTAAATCTTTTAATTAAACACTGTAGATTTTGCGCGCATAGCCTACTTAACGGGGAGCGCGATTAAAATTGGGGAAGATTGAATCGAGCGCCGATTAATTAACCGATAACTTCATCGCTTAACATATCAAACGGATAATGGGGCTTTACAACAAATAATTTAACTGTTAAATAAATAAATAAATTATTACATTCCGTCCATACCTCTTGACGGTGACTAATGATATTAATTCCGCCAATTAATTAATCGAGTTTAGACGAAACCACCGTATTTGGCATAGTAATTTCTTACGAGCTTAAACCACCCCGTAGACACCCCGGTGAATGAGACGCAGGAAACCGTAAGAGCGACCGAATGCCGGGATGCGAGGAAGGGCGAAGGGCGACGCGAAGCGAGGAATGGAGGAGGGTTAGAAGATCAGTTGAAGCGCGTAAACAAGGGCTCATCAATCATCAAAGTGCAAGGAAACGAGAGCCCATTATGGATGAGGTTCCATAAGGAGAAATCTCGGATATTTTCTGTCCTGCTCGCTATATCCCTTTCCCTCCCTCCCTCTCTCTCTCTCTCTCTCTCTCTCTCTCTCTCTCTCTCTCTCTCTCTTTCTCTGTCTCACCCTCATCTTCTCTTTCCTGTCTAGTCTATATATATCTAGTCGTGCATAAATCTCGACGTTTCGGCGCGTGACAGCCGAACTCGCGCAAATATGTCGCCCCCTCGTCGGAAAGGGGAAAAGGAAGATGCACGATCTTCTCACGAGAATGTATTATAGATCCGCGCGAAGGGATTAAGAACTGCTCGAATCGATCGCTCGCCTGTCGGCAATGGAGATGGACATGCGAGCGTTGGCGGGATAAGCGACGATAAGATGGTGGATGGTAAATATGGAAAGATAAATCTATCTGACATTCGCGTGGAGAAGTAGAAAGATAAATTTGAAAAGGCGGTGCGGTTTTAGAGAGTGGCGAAAATAACCTACATTATGGAAATTTTCATTAAATCAAAATAAAGGCCATTGAATCATATATTAGAAATATCTGTTTGAAGGTAATTAATGTATCTCTTATTCTCCATTAAAATCTTTTCCGATCAGATATTCCATGATACACACAGCTGAGCGAAATAATGGAAGCAAATTTTCGTGACAGATTATTTGATAATCTTTTTTCTTTCCTGAACAAAAATGAGAGAAGATGTCGCTTATTATAATCTTCACATTCTCCTGTAAAAAGTTCATTTCAAATAACTTTTAAAATGAAATAAAGAATTATTTTATTGTATATATTTTTTTGCCCTTTGAAACATGGTTCGCGAAAAGCCCTTTTACCATTGACAGTGGCTACACAAAGATAATTTGTGCCTTGACATTTTTGTTTCGAAAAACTTGCTTCAAAATTGATCAAAGAAGCTGTTACAATTTGATGTTTCTTTTGGCGTACAATGCACACATAGTAAAAAAATTGTAAAACACTAGAAAATAAATATGTATACATATAAATATACAAACATATATACATACTACAATAGTTTTTTGTAAAATGTTAATGTATAATAAATGGAATGTGCACAATAATGCAACATGATACGATCATATAAATATATCGCGAAATATCTGCCTCCAAAAATAATTATTTTCGTTTCACGAAATATTAATTATGGAAATTAATTAATCACAAAAAATGATAATCGTTAATTGTTTACGGAAAATGATTGCAATTTTCACTTGACTACTTGTCGATCTCTTGCTATCTGTCTATGTGTTTGGTAGCTTCGCAAATGGCAACAGTACTGACTATGTTGTACACGTATGTACAACAATGGCATGTTGTACGCCGTAAAAACGGGCGTTCTCTACCATCCATTTCATCACAGCCACAAAATAACGCACCGTTAAATAAATGTCGAAAATTCTGTTTTTTACATTTCTGTTTTTCTATTTCAAATCAACTTCAACAAATGGGCTATTACCATATTTTAAATAAAATGTTTATTTGATATGAAGAATAAAACAAAGTTTCTTTAATCGAAAACGTACCATTAGTAAACTCATTGCTATTAATAACTTCTTATCATATTTTTACGTTCTGAAAGATATAAAATTATACTATTTTGATAAATCGAGAATATTTCTCTTGACTTTAATAAATCAAGAAAATGAAATAAAACCGTCGCAAAAAAAACGCAACATTTTTCTCTTGATTTATTTAAAAAATTACTCAATTTCATTTTTCTCCGAACGTAAAAACGTAAAAAAAGATATTATAATATCCATTTTTCGATCAAAATAAAAATAAATTTTACTATTAAAAAATTTACCATTTAATATTAGATTTAATAATCCCTTTTAAGTAAAGTAGCTAGTAATTAATTATTTATCTTTTTATTAAAAAATAGATGTTAAATAATTTGCGTAACATTAAAATAAAATAAAATATTTNATTGTGTAATCAATTTTTGTATGAACTAATTGCTACAATGTCCAGATATAATATAATCAAAAAGCAAGATTAGTTGAACAGTAAAAATCATTATCATCTAAACTATAGAAATAAGTGCAAAAAAATTTAAGCAAAGAATGTTGGCATTATTTCAGTTGACAAAATGTCAACTAACTCACCGTTCTTATTTATATTTTTTTTAGTCTCTCGTATCATTTCAAATCAATACGGCACGCAGTACACCGCTACGATATCGTCGGGAAAGTGCGCATACCTAGCCTCGGGAGATTTTCGACCCTTTCCTGCGTAGAAACACGAGGAATTTTATTTAGTGTCTGGCACTAAACTCCCAAAGAGGAAGAGCCTTTGTACCGGACTCCAGTCGCTGGCTTTAGCTCCGGATTTCCAAAGTACGATGCTCTAGTAAACGTTTCTCGTCCGTCGACGATTCGAGGACACAGCTCCGCCCCATCGAATTAAGCCTTTGCTCGCATACCGGATGGCGTGACCGAGAGAAAGCCCACTTACACGGCGCTTTAAGAACGGGGTATCCAATTTCGTACGCGCCCCACATATTAATAATCTCTGTTATCGTCATCCGAATTTTTTATTTAACATTACCCTTAAATTCATTTATTATTCATATATTAATGCAAGACGGAGGAAAATTTTAAACAAATATATGTATCAACTGATGACTTATAAATTTAAAACTAAAATATAATTTTGGAGTGTAGTTATTTATTGTTTTGTTAATTTTTCAATACTGAGAAAATAATATTACAATTTAATTTCCATCCACATGTATGTTACAGGATATGTTCTCGTATTGCCGAAACGTTGAAATATAACATTAAATTATAGCGTTATTAAGATTTGTCATATTATATTACGAAGATATGAAAATAGATTAAAATATTGATCGAGTTCGATTTTGCGCTAAATGCGCAAAATGGCAAAATGAAGGAAAATTTCATAATTACGGCGAGAATTAAATATCCAATTTGGTAATGTTATACCAAAGTAACTTACCCTTACAAATAACGTTAACAATCCATTGAAAAATGGATTGAGTAACAATTTATTTATACGTTCGTTGTGTATCGTTATGCATCGTTATGCGCAGTAAAATGTACTCATTCGATTGATTGGATCTAGAGTACGGTTTCCCTATTCTCTTCGTTGCGAAAATTGATGCCAATCATTGCTCGATATCAACGGATGCATACGTACCGCAAGTATAAACAAAGTTGAAAGTCTGAAAAATCGTTATTTTTTTTGCCATTTCGCACAACACGCGCAAAATACTTTCGTACTTTCGTACCCGCAATATACTCAGTAACTTTAAACATTTAAAATCTAAAGTCTCCTTCGCCCGATTGATACAATTGTTGCGCGTTCCGGGGATACCTGAGTGCATGCGCATGCTATGCGATCAATGATAAAGAGAAGCTATTATAATGATTAATACTAACAATGGAAAGTAATAAAGTTATAATGTGTTTTGTTTGCAGTCTTTATGTAAGAGATTTCTTTTCCGATTGTTGTTGATTTCATGATCAAATGTCTCTTTTAGAAAAATTTATATATATATATATATACAGGGTGTCTGATTTAAGGTTGCCAACCCGAAAACTGGAGGTAGATTGAGTCAAATCGAGAAGAAAAGTTATGTACCATTTTGCAAAATTCGCAATAGACATTGAGTTATTAATGATTAAAAATCGCTGTATTAGCCCGGCCTACCACCGAATACAAGCGCTCGAAAAGATACGACCGCCCAGCG
Organism: Tetramorium alpestre; assembly: GCA_021460005.1. Lineage (NCBI taxonomy): Eukaryota > Metazoa > Arthropoda > Insecta > Hymenoptera > Formicidae > Tetramorium > Tetramorium alpestre. The sequence goes on from JAJVSH010000006.1 coordinate 1,986,848, forward strand.
TCATTGTTATCAAGATCGAGAAGAGTTGTTTGGCAAAAAACATGGGGACAATCGCAGCTCAAAACCGCCGCTTTTAGGCATTGCCGCGTTTAGTAAACATCTTGGTAACAATGACGCTGGGCGGTCGTATCTCTCCGCGCGCTTGTATTCGGCGGTAGGCCGGGCTAATACGGCGATTTTTAATCATTAATAACTCAATAACTATTGCGAATTTTGCAAAATGGTANATAACTTTTCTTCTCGGTTTGATCCAATCTACTTTCAGTTTTCGGGTTGGCAACCTTAAATCAGACACCCTGTATATATATATATATCATTCGATAATATAAGTCTATGTGAGAACTGTATTGTTAATTGCTGTATTTGAAATATTTCTTATTAAAATTATGTAAATATATAAACACAGAAGAAAAATAAAATAGATAAATCTGAATTTTAATACTAAGATAATTAAAAATCAGTTTTCGAAATTTCTAATTGAAAAAACGGATGAAAGATAATGTAATAGATATGCATTAGTATACAGTAATATAATAAATAATAAATATATAAAAATACATTTTTAATAATGAGAAATTTTCCTATACCTATTATCATTATCTATAAATCTAACTTCTTTAAGTACAATATTGCCAAAAAATGTATTTTATAATATATCCATTTATTATCAATCTATTCGATCGACTTATCAAATACATGGAAACAAAGATTGATTTTTAAAGCAGTCGAGTGGGACGTAACTGAAATTTAGAACTGGATTTCTGCGACGGCTGGAAAGCTGCGACAGCATGGCATAATTCTTCGCCGATTAACTGGTCGGCGATGCAATTAATTGCCTGGCCGCCAAATAATTTCATTGCACCCGCCTCTGCGGTTTCGTGGGAATCTATCGAGAGGACCATCGACTGGTGCGTGCAACACGGCAGAACGGACCTCTGCATTATGTCCTGCCTTGGTTACGGTATCTACCGTCGATCGTCGGCGGATCGCTGGCGGCGGTAACAAGCTCACGGCAATAAGGCACATCAAAGTTGTAGCTTTTCGCTATCGAAACGTGATCGATTGGAAATTCCATCATACTGGCGATTCGACACGGCGATATTTACGTCAATCACCAAACGTTCTGAACTTTTATTTCGATACAATTCCAATTTTGAACAAAAAAAAAACGTGAAATTTTATGATGTACTTCGAGAGCATAAATATTAAAATATTATAAAATGCTTGACGTTAAATATCTCGTAGTGTGTATAAAGTAACACAATGCAACGATACATTTTGTCGTATTGTCAATAGCTAAAAGAAAATTTAATCATTCATTTTAAGCGGAGATAGCATGTGTCGCATGATTTATTATGACATTCACGAAATTATTTTCATATATATTATATGTATGTTGAAGCAATATCAATCAAATACTAAATACTGTAGAATCATTATATTTTTGTTATAATTTTCAAAACATACAGAATATTGAAACCACCAAAGGAATATTAAATTGTCGAATGATTATTTTCAGGAAGTCTGATTTTAAATTTGTAAATATGAAATAAATGTTCAAATATGCATTTCATATTTATAGTCGTAGTTATAAAATGTGCCGCGGTATCGTTCGTTTCGAATATAATATTCATGTTACTTTATCATATTGTTAATATTGCAAATATGAAATTTTTATTCTCTCTTACCGGAACGAGAATAACGCGTAGATAGACTGCGTCACCGCTGTGGTAAATGCTGATCTTATCCTCGTGTCGTAGTTGAAAGAAGTGGAGAGAGAGAGAAAAGACGGCGCACATGCCTCGGCATTTACTACGGCGACGGCTCGAAATTGGCACTTTCGGTGAACACTTAACACCCCTTTCGCGCGTACACAAAGGCGCAACGATCTGGCCGCATATGCGCGTTTCGATCCTTCTGCTACGTTTCCAGCCCTCTCGCGACCCTTTTCACTACCCATGGCCGGCTTTAAGCGGAATGCAAAAAGCACACCCTGTCTCGTATCTGTTTTAACTAAATCTACAAAAAATATAATGTTATATACCTATATCATAGAAAAAACATTAGACACGTTATTAAATTCTTAAATTCAGAATAGTCACATCTAACAGCTACAATTTATAAAGCTTTTTTTTTTGTAGATTTACTATCGAGATACATTTTCAGCAAATAATATAAATATATAATATTTGCAGTCATTCTTAATTCAAATAATTGTTCAAAGAATTTTTCAGAAAAGTTTCGACGTAATTTATAATAAACAGTAAAAAATGAAATTATGCTATTTATGCATTCCGTATTTTCAATTAATCGTATTATCACTTGAAAAATATTTGTAATCTGTGTGTGTTTTATATAATGTAATAAACATATGTTTATCCCACTATTGTTCTCCATTGAAGATTTTTTAAAATGTCATTCTAGAAATGTGCAGTTTTGCGATTGAAGATAATACGATACTGACATGACGCTGAAATAAGCAGGGCATGTTCTGATATTAATATATCGTTTACGATAAAATTAGTTTATAGGCAGAGCATTCTCTGAGAGAGGCACTTATGAAATAAAAATAGAAGGATATTGATTATTCGAGGGGGTAATAATGACCTATTTGAAAATTCTAAGAAAAAACCTTTTAAAGCTATTCTGCTTATATATTAATTATAAAAATTTTGCTGCTTTTTCTCTCATTTTCTTATTTTATTTTACCTCACGTTCGTGATAATTTTTGTAAAGCGAAAAACCCAGCGATAAATAGATCGTAAAAAAGATTTCGGAAAAACTTTCTTACAAATTCTTTGGGTAAAATTATTTATATTATTTCCGGCATTATAATAAAAATAAACATTGGATTTATAACATTAGGTCGAATATTTGTAATAAATTTAAAATAATAAAAAATTCTTACTATTATCACATTGTTAAACGCGCGCGTGGATTTTTTGGTAAAACGGCACTGCCGCCACCCTCGACACTCGAGTGTCGCCAGCTTTCTCCCATACGGCACCCCTCTTCCGGACAACGCGGTCGAAAATGAAAAGCCCTCAGCACGCTTTCCGGCCGGGTCCAGGTGTTGCTTCACCAATCGACAATAGCCTCTCGCTCGTGTTATAGATCAAAATGCGCTGTCGGTTGCGCACTCATTCGCGGTAGACAGCCAAAGCCACCCTCGGAACTCGAGAGGGCGGTCACCGGGACCGGGCGTGGGGCGGCGGGGGCATTAAAACGCTTGTCCCCCGGTTCTGTTACTCTCTCTCTGTTGACGTGGACGCCGCTCGTTGACGCGAACGTCAATTGAGGGGTCGACGGGTTTGGCAGTGTGACGGTTGTTTGCGAAATGAGGCAGCCTCAGCGCAATGTGCCAACGCGGGACGGGGGGAGGGGGCGAGGGAAGAGAAAGCGGATTGAAAGAGTACGAGAGATTCGCTGAAATATTGGCTGACGTTTGGCCGATCGGACTTACATCGGGGAAAAAAATTAATGGCGATAATTGAATTTCTCTTGGGCAGCATCAATGTCATTCAATTGTTTTGAGATTGCTGTAGGGTGTCAAAACCCACATTTCTTCCTTTCCTAGATTTGTGAGAAGATTGAACAAATTTTTTCTTGCATATGTTTAGAGACTCACAAAAAAAAAGATTGGAAATGTCTAAAAATATCCTATTTTTCACTTATCGATTTCTTCCAGCTGCACTTATGCTAATCGTGTCAATTAAAATCGTCCTTAATCGACTGACTGAGAGACAGAATTAATTGATGGCTCTGACTACAAAGATTTAATTTTCCCAAATCGCTATATAAACGTCCTATTATTAGAATTAAATTTTGTTTGCCGCGCGAGGATTGTATCGCAGCGTTATAGTATCGCGAGAATTAACATCACGTTATAATCCCATCACATCCCCATTAAACCCAATGAACTCCCGTGAGCCTATTAACGAGGACGACGAGGACGCCAATCGCAACGGCTCGCGTTCTAATCATTAAAACAAATTACTTCGGTAATCCCGCGCAACCGTCATTAATCGACGCGCTGCACGCCAGCCGATTTTCGCAGCCGTCCGATTCTCATCGATCATCGTTCGCGCGACCGTGAAACGCGGGGGCATCGAAACGGGGATGGTGCATCGCGTCGCCTCGTTCCAATTCGCGGCGAGGCCGGAAGGGAGAGAGATGTCTCTCGAGCGTCGCGACGCCTTGGGGACGGAATTAGCGCCGAGCGCAGCGGTTTTCGCTTCTTAGGCGATTAATTAATCGAGCCGGTCGAGCGTGATCGAATCGGAGGTCAGAGGTGGCGGAGCCACCAACCCTTCGGCAACGTCCCTTAACACAATGGAAGGCTAACGTGGCCAATGTGCATGCGCGCGCTGCAGTACCTGGGATAAAATTATTTGGTCAATGCACAATTATTGAGAGACGCTTTGTAACGCGGGCCGCCTGGAAGCCGCGGGCGTCGCGCCGCCGCGCCGCCGCGCCGCGAAACGCCCTTACAAAGACCCCGGAATGTTATGTGCGCGCGATCCCGGCAAATTGCTCAGGGCAAATCGCCGAGCGTCTCATGGCCACGTCGTGACGTGTAACGCAAGCCGCGTCGCGTCGAGTCGCTGCGTCGGAAGCGTTCCTAATTGGAACGGCGTCGCGCATCAGCGAACTCGCGGAACGCGCGCATTCCCGTCTGTACGGACAAGCTCCGTCGTTTCGTTCCTCACGAACGACGAAGAAAACGTGGGTCATGGAACGTCGACATGAGCTTACAAGGGTGAGAACATCTGAATGACTAACACGGCGACCTACGGCGCACACACTCGGAGCTCTAAGCTCCGATGTAATTTCCGTAGTTATGTTTACTTCTCCGATACTGCAAGCACGGAAAATAAACCAATTAAGTAGGTCAATTATCATGTCATTTCTATTGAGACCAGAAAACACAGAAATCATTTTCACGCATACCACGGATCGTCGCGTCGGAATATTGCATCGTATTGCAAACAATGTATAAATGTTTCGTATACATTTTGAATTTTTTCACATAATCACAATTTCAATAATTATGCGGCATATCCAAAATTTAAAAATCTAATAATTGCCGTATAATAATTTATAAAAAATATACAAAAGTAACATTTCAGAAGAATATTTTCAAATTTATATTGTACAAAATATTAAATATTTAATATAAATTTTAAAATTCAATATTCCTATTTATTAAAATATTTATTAAAATAATTATTAGATATTTAAGTAAGTGAAAAAATATGTTAAAGTAAAATAATAACAGTGATATGTATAATACTCTCATTAATTAATAAATACGTTTCTTAAATACATAAATAATATTATTTTATAATCTCATTTTAGTAAACTTTGATACGTTTAGTAATACATGGGAATGCAGAGTTTTAACTTGTAAAGTTTACTTGGAACCCTTACGTATCTTTTCAATCAGATTTGGTTCTGACAACTATGTATTGGAAAATATCGTCTTTCAGTATTCTTGTCATGTCGAAGAATGAACAGAATTCCATCGACACACTGTTTGTGATGTAACAAAAAAGTATGACGGGACATCAAAATCGGGGCCCTGATTGTATATCATTGAAGATGAAGGGTTTTTCTCGAGTGAAATTACTCACGCGCTCGGGAAAAGAGCTGTATCATCACTTATCCATTTTCCACTTGTAATGATGAAAGGAAATGAATCTTACATTACTTCCATTGTACTTCTATTATATACTGTTATATATATATAGTAATGTATAAATTTAAGGAAACTTAAATCCTTCACGAAAAAGACAATATAATTGAATCTAATAAATATCAATTATTGTTTCTAAAATATTTTTCGTCTCCGACTTTGACACGTAATGTAATAAATAATTATTTAATACGTTAATGAATCTAGAAGCGTTCTTAAAATAAAGTTCTTTCACAACGTCTCTGTAATTTATTTCACAAACGTTACATTAATTTCAATTTAATGCAACATTATGTTGCGGAAATTAAGATTTTAGAAAAAAAATAGTAACGAAAAACAGGCTAGAAAGAAACTCCTCAAAGATTTCACATAGATTTAACGCGGACAATGCAATGCTCTAAGAATTGCTCGTGTATTTGTTAGGTACTCCCGGAGAACGTTCTCTGTTTTATGGCATTCAGAGCGAGGCAAGGAGTCTATGAAGTAAAATCGTAATTCTTAAGGAAATTTGCATGCAAAAGCTGCGGCTTGCGGGAACGGAAAGAGAACGGAAAGGGAATGACTGCATTACTGTGATACGCTCGCGCTCGTACACAAGCGCACGCAAAACCGTCAGCACACGTCGCTCGAGATGTCTGGCTGTGTCTGTTCGCGCAAAAATAGTGCTAGCATTAATTAGCATTCTTTTCAAAATTATGGATGTCGTAATTGTAATCGCATAACAGCTGTAATTAATTTTTTAACTCAACAAATTAAATTAAAATGTTATCGGTATACGGAAATTAACAAGTAAAAGTTGAGCTTAGTGAGAACTTTGAGAAAAGTTAACTCGGGCATGCTTTTTGAGGTTTAATTCAATTTTATACTAGAATATTCGAAAAAAGACATACACGTGACATATTTACGGAAAATTTTATCTAAAATCTTTTTAAAATCTGCTTGTGCAAGCATTCGCTTTTCGTTTAACAAAAACTTAGGAGTAGCATATTTTTAAATTAATTCAAAATTTGCGTTGTCTTATTAAACTTTAGAGGGCCACAAGACATAACGTCTTAAAATCAGTGTCATATTATTTTACATCCAATTGCATGTTTTTCTAGAATGAAATTTTCGTGATTTCAGAAGAAAATCTTCGGGCCTTTAATAATTAAAGATGGTACAAACTTGAAATTTCATTAATAAGATACTTTTACAATTAAGATTTTATTGGCACGGAAAATTTGATCGTAAATTCTAAGAATTGAATTAATGTATAATTTCCATTATTTTTGTCTATAGAGGAACAACAGCATATTACATATTCAATGTAAACCTTTCATTTCTCTTGTTTCTCTTTGTAACACGCTCTTTTAAGATTTTAGATAAATTAGAGATTGATCTAAATGTTTAATGTTCCACAGGTGTCTGTTAGAGTGTTAGAGACACGAACGTGACAGATGACGCATTTGTTTCAAGTTGTATCGGTCAATCCCGTCGCAACCGAGGGCAACATGAAAATGTATAAAACTAATGCCATGATTTATCGTTGATTTCCTCGAAAGGTAGAATACCTTCTTTTTCCAGTTTCAAACCGGATCGCTGACATATTTCATTCTAGCGTATCCTCCACTTTCCGGCGAGATCCCGAAAGAAGGACACGTATGTGTGCATGTGTGTGTGTGGTACGCGTACGTATAGATGCAAGCACGTAGACGATACACGTGTGTATAGTTCCTCTTTACAGATCGTTTTGTCGACTAGAATTTGATATAGTATAGCAAGAGTGCCGTTCTTCCGCGAGAGACTTTTGTGAAACGCAAAGTAGCATATCGAAGTGGTTATCTCGTAAATCGTGGGGGGTAAAATCTATGTAAAATACGAAGATGTGATTTACGACGACGATTTATTTCCGCGAAATTTATGTTAAGAAAATATATTTGTCACATGTGCGTGCGCGCGATAGAGAATAATAGTATCAGAAGGGGGGGAGGGAACGGGAGGGGACACGAAATTACATGTCTATCAATATGAGCCTTGAGATTAGACCGGCGCGATAAGATTAAACGTTCAGAAATTAGACGACTGGGAAAAGATTAAAGTTTCTCAATAGCGGCGTGATATATTGCGGGAGATCCAGGCGAGTTATCCGCAGTAGTTTACGGTGATATATGTATGCTTGTTTTACTCATGTAGCTGCGGATGCCGGTCGCATGTGAGGCTGCCCGAGCGTGGGCTTTTCCAGCATTGTTCAAGCTTCGCCATTTTCCGCGAGCATTTTCGCGGCGCATGCGTGCGCTCGCGTGTCTGCAGTGCGGGCACGTGCGGTTTTAACATCGAACAAAAGAAAAATCTTGGCGCGGCTCTGCCGAGCGGGACGCGCCGCGATGCGCGCGCGCGTGTATGCGTGCGCGCGGCCTGCAATTTTAATGCGGCTTAACGAGTGTTTCACCGCGACGTAAGAACGTACACGGCAATTTTTCAGGATAAGGCACGAACGTTACTTCCTCTCTGTAAAATATTTCTTTATCATCTGTGCTTTAGAGGCAGAGTTATTTTTCAAAAAGTTGCCGAGTGTTTTATCACGACGAGTGGCGAAAAAACCATTAGGCAATAAATCCTGTCTTTGGAAAACAATTTCTATTTTTGTTTAAATCCCAGAAGACTTTACAATCTGTCCATAGGACATTTAGTAAATTATACGTGGCATGTAAGGTATGAATCATGTGGTTCATTCAATTAAATAATTAATGCATGCAATGTACAATTAGGTCTAGTGACGACTGGATAAAACAGATTTTAGCCAACTGAAAAGTCACATGGTAGTTTACGTTTGAGACTCTTCACATTTCTAGACCTACTCATTAGATTGGTTGCGAGGGTGTTAGGAATTTCTAATTTAAAGTCGCAAAATCGCACGTACAGAATTATCTTGATGATTATTAAAAAGAAAAAATTAACGATTTTACGTTACACCAGTAATAATTTTTCTTGTTCGCATTCTCCGCGAAATATAATTGAAAAAGAAAAATGCATAAAGATTAATACGCAACGACTATGTTTCGTGCCACATATAGATTAATATCAAACAAGATGGGAAAACACGGCGCGTTCGTATCGATACGAACGGATGAAAGTTTGTTCCGGCGAGCGGAAGCGAATCAACATTTGCACAGCTCGCGCGCATCCCACGTGCGCGTTTTTGAAAAGCCGCGAAGCTGCCCGTGAAAAGCGCGTTCTGCGATCCCTTCTAAGGGATCCACGCCTCTCGTCGCGCAAATTCGTTCTCGTGATCAATCACCGCATCGAAACAGCGGAATCGGGTCCACCGTCAATAATTCTTCTATCGTGCTCTCTTGCATCTCCATCTCTCTCTCTTTCTCGCTCTCTCCCTCCCCCCTTGCTATTTTCTTTTTTTTTTGGCTCAACGTGGCTCTCTCGTCGACGCTGTATTGACTCGTCAGCCTAGATCCGTTCGACAATTTACGCCACGACCGTTCTGCCTGCCGCGCTCGTTTTTCTTTCTCCCTTTTCCTCTTCCTTTTTTTCGGATACGCCGTTGAAAATGCCAGCGCGAGCATAAACCACCAGCCAGGGCGACGGAATTCGGGCGGGAGGAAGAGGGATGAAGGGATCCTTCGGCGATTTGTCGAGGGTTCCGCGAGAAGTGGGATGCGGGAATCAGCGAAAAGTTGATAACTGCCTTTCATTGTTTTAAGGTCGATAAACGCCGGCCGAAAAGTTATAAGGTGATAAATGACGATTAAAGGTTTAATTCAGGGAGCGGATTAGAGGCGCGGCCGTGACGTGTATTCGCGTCGATAAAATTCGGGAGGATTTACTCTCTCGAACCTCATCTTTTATTGCTGCGATGCAATTTGAGTATTTTATGGAGCGTTTTCACCGTGATACCGCACGGTACCCGAAGTGTCATACACTACCGCGCTCGATGGATAAACGCAGCTTTCGCAAAACTGCGCGCCGTAAAACCCGGCCCCGGTTTTTACGACGATCAATGGGGGGAAAGGAAGAATAGCCCCGTGAGTGCCGGGAAAAGGGAATCAGCCGGGGCATGTAACGCGAGACAATGGATGATTAATTTTTTATGTACTCCCGTTTTATGGAGTAACCAAAGAAACAATTTTATCGTCTTGAAAATAGCATTATCATATTTTATGCGGAGAAGACTGTCATCGATCAGTAAGATAGATTGCAATGGCGGTATTCGAGAGATTAATATTTACTTTTGTTTTATTTTAGAATTATTATTTTTTAATTTTCTTTTTCTAAAATTAAAAAAAAATAATTCCTACATTTTTTCGTTTATTGTCAATTTTAATAATTTTATATTATTATTTTATTGCGCAATAATGAGAAAAATTTAATGACTAAGAAACAATAAAATTAATAAATTTAATATAATTAGTACTATGATCTCTGTTTTGTAATAATGTTTAATAATATTCTGAGTAATTAATATAATATTAATCTATTATGATAATTATTACAATTACTAATATTACTAAAACTAAATTACTCATTATAACATTATTAGTAATTATAATAATTTGCTAATGAAAAGATTCAATCATTGATTCAATTGTCGCTTCATGACAAGAATTAATTACTTTATTACAAGAATTAATTACTAAAGAGAAAAGGATTAACATAATCGTTTCGAGAACGAACGCTGCATTCATCTAAATTCACAATTGTGAGGAGCTACTAAGAAAATTTGCGTTGCACCCATGGGAGATGTCAGAAGTGCTCTAGAGTATCGTACTATGATAGTCAGTCTGTGCGAGAACCGCTGAGAACCGAGCAATTATTTCCCAAGCGTTTGAAGTTCAGGGAACCATTATGACAAAAGAGATATTTGTCTTGGCCGCGGGATATTTTAACAGCGGCGCTGAAAGATATGAGAAATATCAAAAAGTAATCGCGAGCGTACCGTGAACTGAATCATTTCGGTACGTCAATAATTTTGGACTGTTGAATTTACGAATCGTGAACTCCCGACACATTATTAGATTCAGAATTATTAAGATCTTTGGTTTTTGCGGTATTCGAGTATTCGGAGAGATCGTCGAATAGTATTTGTAAATCCCCAAACTTTCTAAACTTCGGATCTTTGGACCTCTATAAGTTCTCGAAACTTTCTTGAGCCTTAAGTCTTTGAATCACTACGCCGAATTAAATCTTAATTACTTTCTTGCCGCGATTGATCTATGATTATAACCGCACGAATCTTTTTCTATATTTCTGTGCTTAACAAGCAAAAGACTGCAAGTAAAAGACTTTTTTTCCCAAAAGAAGTCAACGAAAGTCTAGGATATAAATGTAAATTTTCAAGATAAATTGAAAAGTTATTATCAATTGAAAAATTATATATAAAGTTAATTATCTCAAAATGATCTCGAAACTTGTACCTATTACATTCCGGTATAAAATGCTGATTTTGCATCAATTATTTTTATTTTTGGTAATTTTCAAGAAAACAAAATATGTATATATATATATATATATTTAATTTAAAAAATTGAATAATGTTTTTCATAGCTTTTAAAAAAAATTCTTATTAATCAAATATAAATTTCAATCGACTGTAAATAATTTGTAAATAATTGCATAAGAGAATAACAATACAAAGTTTAATAAATACCAGAAGATAAAAGGTTCGTATGCTTGTAAAATATTTTCAGATCTTAATTTCGCCATGAAAAAACACGTCGCGTCGAAAAAGTGGTTAGGTACAGCTACAAATTCTTCTTAGATATCTCCCAGGGCTTTCGTCTTCTTGTCCGATCTTTGCGGCTACTCTCGTCCGCTATCACAGCGGGAACATAAATTTTCGATTTCTTCAGCAAACGCGCATTTTTTCGTTTTATCATGATAATCATCCAGTAGTTAATGACCAAACGGATGATAAATGAATAGGACTAAATTTTATTAATTCAATGCGTCTTTATTTATCTATATTTACTTGAGAATTCAAAATGTTAAAATTATAAAGAAAACTCGTTATTTTAAATATTTATTCTGAAATATTGTAAAATATGTTTAAAAAGTGCTTCGCCAATCAATTATTCCAATAACTGAAAGGTAATCATTTCCGACATTTTTACGACCCTCATCACGATTTGTAAATATATGTGGACTCTGACGCAATTATTATTCAATTTCATATTCATTATAATTATTATTATCATTATTTCTATTCATTATTGTGAATACAGTTGTAACTTTAATATCAACATTTTCATTACATCAATATAAATTAATTACGATTAAAATATCAATTAAAAAAAAACAATTGTAGCAATTGTAATTACGTATGTTATTGCTTGCACTATTGCGCTTTTCGTACGAAACGTCGTATCTACGGAATGTCGCGTATACTTTATCGCGAGAGTAAGATAGCATCGTTGGTCATAGACTTTCCGACGAGGTCGAATAGTGGAAGTGCAGTTCCAATGTCTGTCCGCGTCGTCCCTTATTTTTCGTTTGCTCCACTACGGCGATGAACAGATACACGAGTGGCGACTTGCCGCGTAAAAAAAAAAGGAGAACCGCGCTACCTCTTTTACGATCGACCTTTGAGATCGGCCATTGCGGACGAGTGCGAAAGGAATAGGGGTTGCGAGAGGGGAGAGAGAAGTCAGAAGGCTAGGGTGGATAAAGTAAACGTTGTTCGTGGAAACTTCAAGTCAAGCGCGGCGTTTCTCGGCTGCTCGCTTTATCCTTTCCATCTTCCCTTTCCTGCTCTTCGACGAACTACTGAAAAATAAGATACGCAAACTTGTCTGTCTCTCCTTCCCACTTTTTATTTCCTTCCTTTTTTCGTCGGAAATCCCGCACGGATTCGTTCAGCATCGAGGCTTCCGCTCTATCGATATCAAATCGATGGTGAACTTAATCGCTTGCTTACATCAAAAATCAAAATTTCCTATAAAAATTCACGTGTGCGCGTACGCCCGCTCTTCTTACTTTCTATCAAATTATTTTTAATATTTTTTAATAATAATAAAAAATTTAACAATTCTATGATACATATACCTATTAGAGAGTTTAATTGAAATGTTTTTAATTCGACCCTGTAGACGTTTTAAATATTTAAAATTGTTTACTGCACGTTTATTTTTTTAAACCGAAAATTTATATTAATTTACAATTGTTTGCACACCAATCTTTTCGCTAGATTAACAATACTTCTAAGAAAATTATTCTTGAAATTTATCATAGACAGTTGTTTTTGTTATTATATGTGTAGAATAGTATATCACTTTGCGCAATAAAATGTAAAACGCCGACAAAGATAAACAATATAGAGAATGGTTAAACAAAGAGAGCGATCAAGAGCCGCGGCTAAATTAATTTCCTCTGTAACATCCGTTTTCGTCTACGTCTAACAAGGAAAATTCCACAGCGCCAGTTTAAGAAAAGATGAGAAAGATAAATGAATTTACTTATTTAAGCTTTAAGTAAATTGGACATCTCGTTAACCGTATGACTATTTGGCGTATCAGCAGCTTTTCGACTTCATTTTTTTCAATCGTAGTTGAACGTTGACGTTTACGAATCAATTATATCAACTGAAATTAAATACGAATCCCCATTTATCACGTGAAAAATCTAGCTTAAGAAATTTGGAATTACGATAGGCTTACGACGTAAGTCTTGAGAAAAATTAAGAAGAGAAATAAAGAAAAAATTATTTAAAAAATAAATATAGATTGAATAATAAACACAGCTAGTTTAATCAGCTTATAACAATGAATTAAAAATATACGCATTTTGTTTCTCTCTCTCTCTCTCTCTCTTTCATATACACATATATACACCCACGCACGGACAACAATACGAATATCTGTGGAAATATAGATTCTCTATTAGAAAAAAAATAAATTACTGGATAAACACTTGTAAGTCTGAGGATGTTGGCACAATCCATTACTATTACGCTCGTAAACTGTGCGTACTCGTGCTAGTGAAATACAGTCGCTCAATACAGTCTACTAACCAGATAAAAAAACAATCGGACCAGTAATCCTCCTTAGATAAAAACAATCGTTCTTCTATAGCTGATCCTCGAGAAGTCGCAGGAACGAAAGAGAGTAAATGTTTCTGCTGGAAATTTTACACGACTTCCTACTTCATGGATCCTGTTTATGGAGGTTCCGATGTTTCATTGTATTAAAACAGAATTTTGAATCCCCCTGCGGTTTGTATAAACACTGGGAAAGGATTTTCTAACAGCATCGGCAAAGCCTATAAATTTAACAACGTGCAAAGTACGCGTTGTAACCATGCATTTAATGTAACGTCATGACAAAGAAAAATTGATTTTGAAACTATATTGCGAATTTAATAACAGTGACAATTTTCACAAAGATTTAAAATAAAATTCTTTTGATTGTAAATGATTGAGAAAAAAGATGATAAATTTGAAAAATATATATTGATGGTAAAACACATTGTTTCGTATTCAATTTTAGTTTAATTTCAAAAAAATCAATTAGATATTTTCATATAAAATATTTTTATAAAAAAAGAACATGATGACTCATTAGATAGCTAATGAAAGAACTAAGAGAAAATCGACCAAGAAATACATTTGTGATTAATTAATTATTAATTAATAATAATTAAATAATGCTGACATACTTAATATACGTAATATACAAATCAAATTTTGCGTGTTTTAACCTTTTATTATTTTTCTTCATGTATAAAAAATGATTTACAGATAAAAATGCACAATCTTTATTCGCGTGCTTTTTTAAAACTCTAGCAACGCGTAGTTGAGGTCAAAAAATTTTCACTTGCCTCGAGGCATTAATACTGGAATAATAATGTGGATTAAGGGGTTAAGCCACGCTTTGGTCAGCCGGCGCTTCGAGGCGAAAGGAAATCTTTGGTTGGTAAAATTTATGTTTCCTCTCGTGGAGAGCAAGCAAAAAGAATGCGCCCGTGGCGAAGGGGCAGAGGCAAGAAATTCCTAAAACGTTTACCTTTTATCCTTCTGCACCGGTGGAGCTTAAAAGAAAGCGCTCGATTATTCTTTTATCGTCGCATCGCGGAAATGTACAAAGGCGTGTTTTATTCCAGCTAATAAAAAGGAAACAGAAATGCCGACTGTATAGCTGTGTGTATGTGTACACCGGAACAGAATGTGACGCATCCAAATTAAACCGTTAAACTCGAATACATTCCATTTTCGCCGTCTCCATTAGAAAAAAAAAAAAAAAAGAAAAATTGAAAAACGGTGATTGACGAATTTATCTGTCCTAATTTCCACTAATCTTTATACGCTGATAAACATATATATCTTTTATTTCAAAAATTATTTTTTAATAGCATTTATAATTATTTTGTAGCATATATAATAGTAATTAGATTTATACTTAATTACATCACTTTTAATTCACAAGCAAATAGAAAATATTTAATCAGTAAATATATTCTATTTATTTCCTCTCATCGAATTAATTTTTTATTTGCCTTAGCTATATAACCATTAGCTTATTAAAGTAAGCTTTTAATACGCGCTCAAGGCCCTTTCATCTCCATCTCGACGACCGCAATTCAATCTTAATCGCGTATCGTGATATCTATCGCGGACGCTCGACGCTATTCCGATCCATAACGCAGGCACATGCAGTCAAGAATTGCGTTAATGGAGCTGACTGCAAATAAAGTGCCGTATTTACGACGGTCACGAGTGCTCGGTGTTAATTTGCGCGCAACGATCCGCACAATATGACCGTAATATCCAGCCAGTACGACGTTAATGCCTGCTCATTGGCGATCTTAATGACCACGCGCAAGTACGAGGCGCATGCTGATTACAAGCCCGGAAACAATACCCGTGCAGATTGTTTTAGATCGCAAGTATCCTAAGGCACTCAATCAGGTGCACTCAATCGAATTCTCGCGCGACGCATTAAGATCGCGCTCTCGTGTCCAACGCGTTATCGATATCTTCATACGCAAGAGCTGTGCGCTCATCCCCCTTTACGACTCGTATCTGCATCGAACAATCGAGGAAAACGACGCGCGCCATGTTCTTACGTTATTTACCTTCCCATGCTATTGTGCCGTTGAACCGAGATAATAATTCCTTCCTAAGTAACTAGAACTTGCGTGAGAACTTCCGAGTAATCGGATTAGTTAGGGCAAATATCAATAATGTATTTAATTTCTATAATGCTCTATTATATTTACAATTAGAATTAGAAACATAAAATGTCGTGATAATTTGAAAATAATTCACAATTTGAGTTTTAAATTATATACTAATTTTAAAACTGCAAATGACTGAAGAAGCAATTTTAGTACCTAGCATCTGACTTGTTCTTTATTTGTTGCATTTTTTTAATACGCTTCACAATAGAAGATATTTTTAAAAATATCAAATATCTTTTTTCAGTTCTATTTTTTAGACTCTAATTTTATATTTCTATAAATAATAACAGATAAATCTAGTGCTTAATATAATTTGAAATTTAAATTTCTTTGTAAGTTCATTTCATATTGTATATAACAAAAAGTGGAACGTTTCGGGCTAGCATAGCAAAAGATACTCTTTCGCATTTCTAGATCAAAGTGTTTCTTTTGAACACAGCATTATCTTGAATTATTTTAGGAAGAGAGAGAACGAGAGAGAGAACTATCAGGCTCTCGTGAAGAAAACTACGTTAAACCATTCTTCAGTATCGCCAATTATTCCCGTCACTTTAATTATTCTCAATTTTATTATCGGAGAGCGATGAAGGTGTGTAATACATAGAGCCTCGGGAACGGGCGACCCTTCCTGACAGATCCTTTGCATAATACCGTAACCACGAGACCGCTGTGGCGAAACTTCGGTGGTGACCTGATAAAAGTCTCCGACCGCAGTTCGCGAGAGGAAGGCGCGCGGGAGAAGGGGGATGACTATAGCGAGAGGAAGGGGGCGGCCGTGTGGCGATAAGTCGCAGAAAACGAACTAATCAAGGCATTAATCTCCTTTACCAGGCGGCCGGACTCACCGGCGAGAGAAGTGAGAGGGATGAAGAGAAGGGGGCGGGGGTGTATGCATGTATATATATATATATATATATATATGTAAATGAATCTAATTCCTATTCTCGTCGGTGCCTTCGGTAGAAAATGGCGGCGTCGTAAAAATGTAAATCTTGCTTTGAATAATATTCTCCCCTCTGCGCCCCTTGTTCCGTATGGCCACCGGAAGTAGCGGTATAGCGCGCGCGGGAAAGGAGAAGCGCGGAGGTGCAAAGGATCGAAAGAGGAACAAAATAAAACATCACGTACGACAAGATAGAGAAAAGAGACGGACCAGTACGGGGACGGGGGTGGGAAGTGAAGGGTGGCGGCGGCGGCGCGAAGTCGGGAGAAATAATGAAGGCGGGCGCGGGAGAGANAGAGAGAGAGAGAGAGAGAGAGAGAGCGGTGGAGCCGCGTAGGTCGAATAACGGGAAATGAGCTTTACTACGCGCCTTTTACATGTAAAAGAGAAGAGGAAACGGCTGTTATACCAAAGAGACGGGATAAATAATGCCGACGATGCGCGTTCTTCTTTGAAATCGAGTCAACGTGATTTATTGGTAATTCGATAATATCTCGGAGACTCGCGAACCATTAAAGCAGAAGTTTCTCTGTCTTCGCGATACTCGAGATACATATCCTCCCTGTTACGTTATCATATTAGAATATGAAAAATTGAATGTATTAGCATGCAATGTCGAATAAAAAAATCTTTCACCGCTTTAAGTTTAGTGGCATTTTAGTATAAGGCTTTTAATCCTTATATTATTTAATATTGTTTATTTAATTACAATTAGAGAAGATGCCATTTTCGAATCTTGATAGTCTAATAATAATAATTTTGTGTAAATTTTGTATACCTTCTCTAATTTAGTAAACTGCGCGCCGACTTGTCGGTCTCAATACACAATTTTTTGTTGGAATTTTTACTTATTTATATAATTTACAATTTAATTAAATTTACATAATTAAATAAACAATTTGACAATTTATCAACAACTCAATTTTCAAGGCGCGCAAAATTCGTTAAATAATGTTCATGAACCTTGTCGTCGATTGAGCTTTTAACAAACAGAAAATGAAGAAAATACATGAGGATAAGTGAGTGTATGCGAGTCGTAAAAAGGAGGCAAACAGAACGCGAGAAGAAATAGAAAGATAGTTCCGACGGGGAGACAGGTTGCGCCGGAAAGTACTTGGATACCCGCAGTGTGCCGTTAAGCATCGCGGGTACTCCCGTTAAGCTCAGCCCGCTTACACAGAGGGTGGCTGTTTTAACGACGGCTTCCGTGTTTACGAAGGGCATTACTAATATCGTATAAAGGAGTGAGAATAAAAAGAATACGCGCGCGAGCGAGTGAGATCGCGAGCGCGGATCCAGTTCATAAAACGCGACGTAAAAGGACGAGTTGGTAACGGTGGCAACCGAGGAAGCGTATGAAGAATCGGCAGAAACGATACACCGGGAGAAGCGAGAAAGCTGAAGATTTGTTCCTGCCTGATATTGAATGCCATAACATCAATCTTTGTCTCTTATTGGCCAGCGATACGCGCTCTTCATCCCTTGGGACGTACGTTTCTTCGGCGGATGGTATATCCCATCACGATCAAAATCGATTCGGCATTCCCATTTCTTGGGAATGCCGAATCGATTTTGATCGTGACCGTCGATCGCATTAATACCGCGCGATTTGTAATCACGCTAGCGTGACGCCATTACGACGACGACGACGACGACGACGACGACGACGTTCGCTTTCTACAGTGACAACATGACGGCGAACGTCGTAGCACAAAAGCGACCGCGGGACCATCAAGCACTGCGAGGTCTAAGCGAGATTCAGATGACACGTGAGCTATGAACATCATCCATAATGCAGGCTTCGGTACTTCGTGGCGATGTCATCGCTAGCGAGGGATATTTATTGGCACGACTAAGCCGCTACGCTCGCTAAATTTATAGCACATTCAAAATCTTTGGTTAATGGTGATGAGTCGCCATTATTCGTTCATGTCAAAAACCACATATAGAGCGCAATATATAACATACCCGTCAGACAGACCGTGGCTGCCACCATATCGCCCGGACCCGCATATCGGAAGCATTTGTTCGAATGAATTCAAGCAGCTTTACGTAAAGCGCGACGCATTAATCATTTATTTGCTTTATGCCGACAGTTCATAACTCAATTGTTGGACACGTGCAATTCCTGAGGTAAACGAATATCTAGGCGCCGTTATTTATGTTTCGCTCAATAAGGCATCTCTTTTTATCACCGCTCTATTTTCCCTGTTTTATACATTAATTTATTTCAAGCCCCAAGTTGTGCGGATCGCAAACAGACGACGGAGACAAACTTACGCGGCTGAAAATTAAACTGAAAGCGCTCGCTCTCTATATGTTTATTGTATTACGCAGGGTTCTACAATTTCTCGGTTACCGTTACTTCATTTCCATCATTGTGCCTTTCAACGTTTATTATATTTCTCCGTTGACAAGCTACTTATTTTCGCGAGTCTCATTTTACACGACGCATCGGCGGCGGCGGCGCCCTCTCCTCTTTTTCTCATCTCCTTTGTGCGATATTAGTATCGTTTCTGGTAGACACAAAGCATAGGTGCGACGTGCATCATGCGAGAGGCTTATCTGCCCTCGGGCGCAAACGCACGATGTATGCAGCTGGAACGCTGTGCTACGTGCATGCCTAACTAACCCGCCGACATAACTTCCTCCCGAGGGAAACCACCGCTTTTTGCTCGCTTTAATCCCGGACTTTCTCGCTGTTACGCCGTACTCGTTCTAATTCACACTTTTATCGTTATCGCATTGTACTTGATTAAGCATAAGGCAGCCATTTTCCCGCGCGAGTAAAACACGAAGACCCCAGGACATGCGCAACTTTTAAAAAGGAGATAATTCTATTTTCAACAAAAAAAAAAAAGAACGGACCGTTTGTACTTCAGAATAATTTTATCAGGATGTTAATTATGAGTTGCCAACGTCGCAGCTTCGAATTCGAAAAGAATACGGAGAGATAAGGAAACAACGCAAGTTACAAGCGGTTATTCGCAGGCGAGGGCATCCAGACTGCCATCAATTCAAATTATACGTATGCTTTCGTAATATTATGCATCTTGAATTTTCACGCCGTGGCGCGGCAAATTTATGTTAATTAATACTGTCGGCTAACCCAGTTTCGGATTAGACTTACAATATACTGCAACAGGAGCCACGTGTCTAGTGACATTTGTGAGTGGATCACGTTGAAGGGGGATAAGGGGGTAGCGTAACACCGGCAACGTGCGCTTTTTAGCGAAGAATCGGTGCGCTTTTTTTTCTCTTCCCTCCCCGATCCTAATTATGCCTTGACCTTGCGTTTATCTTAAGATCGCACATGATAATCGTCGCTATACATCTTATTCAGTCCACAGCGCTTCCCACGAATATCCTTCAACTCGAATGCCGTTTCGGCCAGTCATACCTCTTTAATCGCTTGAGCCATCGCACGTCGGACCCTTGCTAATCGCGGATGAATTTCTTTCCGGCGTGTCACGCGGCCCTAATCTGCTTTCGTACCTTACTCCTCCCTTCGCATCTGCCTGTCCCACTTTGTCGTTCCCGTTTTGTATCACGGAGCATGAGGGCATTAATAATTGCGTAAACACGAGAGCATAGAGCAAGCTGTATATGTATGTGCGCGGCTTAACTATCTCGTAACAGTGGATAAGCTACGGCTCGCAAAGCTCACGATTCCCCTTTCGGCCAGCAACGCGAATAAACATTCATTAACGTGCAATTAACGACAGTTACGGCGTTATTTTTTTATTCTGTTCTGTATAATGCATCTTCGGCCTAATGTTATAGAAATCGCCAGCGGCGTACCAATTCATAGTTTAAATCGACGTTGAGGTAATGCCGAGGAGCGATAATTGGACAATTTATAATGTGTATTACCTTCAGGCTGATATATATACCGGAGTTTATCGACTATTTGCAGTAAATGAGGTAAATAATGATACTAATTAAAAACGTTCTTAAATGCTGATGAAAGAATACTTCTTGGGGCGACATATTCAATCACATTGAATTTAATGTTCTTCAATATGTTCCCTCTTTCCTCAGTCACATTTTACGTAGCAATATATTAAAATATTCTTACACATAAAAGACAAGTATTTCGTCACACTAGAAAGATAATCAAAGCGAGATGAGATGTATGTACCTGCGACTTCAGAGATATGCAAGTTATATTTAGACATTAAAAAAATTGCATATATGAATTACGAATTAAAAAATATATGTAGGAATTTTTATATAGCGCTTATAACATGTCGGTTTGGATATCTTTTGGCTTTAGTCTAGTTATCACAGAGATGATTTACATAATACACTACAAAGTAACAAGTAATTATGATAGAAATGTATACGACGTACGGAAAAAGAAGAGAAGAAAAAAATTTAAAAAAAATGCAAAAGGAACGGAGATATAACGAAGATCTAACGAAACGGCTGGTTTCGTGAGTATAAAAAAACATAAAAAGAAGCTGCAGCAAGAAATACCAACCATGGAGAAAGATACGGAGACCGAGACAGAAGGAAATAGGAAACGATGCGGGTACAAAGAATTCTGGAAAATGAAGATGCGTGCGTAAGAAAAATTAAAGGCCCTCCCCCATTCTCTTTGGCGTACGGTAAACTTTTCTGCGTAATTACTTTAATGATAATTTCAACGTGTTCCAGGGAAACAAATATTGAAATTTCTGTTATGACATTTGATTACATTAAAGATAACGAAGCGTTGACCCTTCCTTTAAGCAGAAGCATAATAATATTAAATACCGTGTTTACTATAACCATTGGCATCGTCGAGTTTGGAATCTTCAGTTGGATCTTTGTAAACTTAATTCTAATTCCTGCGGTATGCGACATTTTAATAACTCTATATCATTTTTACATAGCGTACAGAGTTAAAGGTGAATTCCCTCAAAGAATATAATATATGAATTTTACATCCAGTTACATATACGCGAGCGCATTCTAAGTACATATTATAAAAATATTAATTTTACATTTTACTTTATATTTTTATATGTTAGTATATGTATACAAGCACTAAGTTATAAAAACAGTAATGATAATAGCAATAATTAGACATTTCCTATTTCGAAAAATTTTTTCTCAAAGAATATAAAAGATTTTTTAAATATATATTATCTTTTAAACTCCAAATCGAAGAAATATAAAAATAAAAGAATATCATTACTTATTTTCCGCCAGAAAATAATCAATCTTCTTTTACCGAGTGAACTCGCAAAATTTTACTATGCTTTTTTAATTCACATCCTACGGATATCGAAGGCTATGCGAAGGCACAACATTCTCTAGACCGTTTAAGAGCGCAATACGCTCTAGAATATAATACTCGCGCGAACGAGTTACATCAGTCCGATGTTTCCCGTAAACATGCAGAGCACAGAACTGGCTATAAGCCGTTGTGGATGGTGCTTAAAGCGGGCTGGTCCTCCCAAGAGAGACGGCGTTTTATACATACCTAACTACCCTCCAGAATAACTTCTCCGTAGCATGCCGCTTATCCTCTCACGCCGTTCCAGCCATCCTCCAACCATTCTCCACGGTTTCCCGGTTTCTTCGATTTCTCGGCATTCTTCGCGGTCCGCAGTTTCCGCACTCGCCCGCATTCTATCCGGACTATCCCGTTGTTTTTGCTCCGGCTCGCCGGAGCGGCACGCCTTCCGCGCTGGATTTTCCGTCCGTCACAAAGTAATTCCACGTTGATGAATTTTTGCGCGTTTCGCGAGGATGCTGTTGCGAATATCATTAATGTACGAGAGAGAGTTGGCACATTTTCATAATTTTACTACTATACGAATAATTTCCGAAAATATCTGTTAAAACTTATTAAAGATTTCAGATAACATTCGGGATACGTGTATACCGAAAGAGAGAAAAAAAAACTCTCGCTAACTATATATTATTTTTCATGTTTCAATTGTACACAATTGAGACTGCATTTATTGGATTAAATGTTGCGATAACAAACAGATTATTTTTCGAATTTTATTTAGTATTGATAGACCGGAATACTCTGTCAGTATCAAATGACCTGACGATCGATCGCTAGTACCTTGCCAAGAACACCGGCAGTGGGATGACGCACACTTTGTCAAAATGAGAGCATCAGATCCATTCAGCCATAGTGCATCTCATTTGACAGAATTATGCAGTCTATTGTTGCAGCCATGCAACGAAGCGTCTCGCACTGTCCAATCAGGCATGAATCATCCGGTTTCGGTTTCCTCGTGCATCTATTACCCGCCGCTTGTCAGTCGACTAATTTGCTGGTTAGTTCATTCCCCGCAATTATGTCCGCGCGACCACGAATTTGTATGCCTGGCCACTTTGAGATCGCCGATATACAATGTATAGCAATTTCTCAAAACAGGAAGCGCTAACAAGAAATGCATTTGTAATCGAACTGATTTCGTCGCATTGTGCACGCTTGACGGAATTAATTCCAATGTAGATAAAGGCTGCGATTTTTAGTAATAATGTAGAGGAAAAAAAACGCAAAGTGCAAAAGTGACAAATTAAAGATCACATGTTTCCTCCGGAAACTCAACAAAGCGTTCTTGTTGCTCGAATTTGATTGTGTCCCATAACGGTAAAGGGTTAATCCTCTTTTCATGGAGTCCGGGTGCTGCAGCTGGCTTGGTTTCCATACTCCTATCACGAAAATGATTAACCTAGCGGAGCGAACTATCGGCCATCCAATGCAGCTCGGACTTTGTTGCCGAGCTCAGTGAAAAGCTCGGCCACACGACGACCTGTTGGCGCGATCGTCTACTTAAACCACTTATATACGGCAACGTGCCCACCAACGGGACGGCCATCGAGTAGACTCGAGTAGAAATAAAAGAGAGTCGATAGGCCCTCGAGACGCGTTCTCTGGTCCATCTCCCCGGGATTCTCTTGCTCTTCCTCCCCCTCCCTCTCACCCTCTCTGATCCAATTTCAGCTCGTCTCTCCTCGTATTGCCGGAAAGAGAAGGGGGGAAAAAAAAGAGCGATCGCCAAGCGCAGAGCACGACGACCAACCAATAGCTGCACGTGAAGAATCGTAATAATACCGTCGCGCTTGTAACGATGCGTTCACGTGGATGTTTTTCCTGATAGGAGCTCGCAATTTGAGCATCGATCGTGGCCTCTTATCTCAGATTTCGCGATACTCGAATTTCAAATTTTTTTTAACCGCAGAGAAGAAGATGCTACGAAGATGAATTGTTACGAAGCAAAATTCTACTCCTAATTAGGAGATCAAATATCCCACATTATACACCGCAATCACAATTGCATGCTTTAATTAATTTTACAGCGCAACTGGTGAATTGTAATTTGATATTACTAGGTTATTGCAGGATGTAATAATACTGATATATTATACGCCGTGCAAAATGTATAATTTCCCCAAGAACATAATGCGATTCTGAACGCAATAAAAATTTAAGAACGAGATAAATGACATTAATGACATTAATGACGTACACAGATAGTATACAAAGCTTTATCATTATATCATTCCAATACGATCGATATCGGAGCGAATGCGGTTTTGGTCTCACGTTATTACATTAACAGATCAAACGTGAGCGGTGCGGACAGATCGTTCAATCCAACGATCACGTTACCGCAAAAACGTGGAAAAATCGGCGAGAACTCCCCGTGTTACTTCCGATGATCCGACGTGTCAGTTTAACGCGAATTTCGGAGCGGCAAACCGCGAAATCGGGTTTTCGAAACTATTCCAGTGAACGGGCTCCGCCTGGCCTGCGTAAATCTGCGTTGAATCAGATATAATTGTATAATTGCAGCGAGAATTATATATAGCGGGTGAATTATGCTACTTAATATTCGTTTGATAATTAGTCGGACAAATCGGATGGTATGCGTCGAACGCGAGGCACACATTTCTACCCTTTGTTAATATAGAAAATATAGAACAGTCCTCTCCGGCGTGAACTTGAACGATTTTCTGAAGCTGTAACGTTATTATACATGTACCTTTTGAATTTAACAATATTGATATTATCATTGATACGCACGGAAAATAAAGTTCCACTAAAGTTTCATTGAAACATCACATGCAGGTAAATATTGTTTTAGATTTTGTTGACATTTGCTAACTAATATGGTTAATTTATCAATAGTTGTAATATACTCTTTTGAGAGTATGTATAAGAATTGAAGATAATATAAAAAGAAGAATACTACTACTCTATCAATATTGTACAAGAGGTATATACTGCATTATTTGCAGTAGCAGATTTTTTTATCAATCTCATCTCAACTTTTTCTCTGTAAAACTATTGAAAAATTAAAAGAATTATAATTTAGCTTGACTTTCATTTTACAATTATATCTTTAAAGCTAAACTTTAAATTATAAAGTTTTGTTAAAGTGAAATTTATTTGAAATGAATAAGAAAAATATAGTTTCGTCATTTATTCTTCTCAAGCTTGTATGCAGAAAAACTTTTTTCATTTTCAATCGCCAGTTTACGATGCACGACAATGGCGTACTGATAATTTTCTTTGTAAAAAAATAATACGTTAAAAACCGGACATCCTTGTACGATCGAATTAGCTCTTCTTTAGATAGAAATTCTGTTTACCGTGGCATTTGTCACTGTCATTAAGACTTTTGAAGATGAGTTATCTCGAAACTCGAGACGAAACATCCGTTGCTAATGCACTTTAAACATTAATTTCATCAGTCGAATAACGGATAGAGATAATCGAGCATTCTGGTTAGAAGTTACGAGCGTTTTTACTTTACGGCCATTGCTCACGGCCTGGACAGGTTCGGCAATTTTTCTCATTATACTTATCCCACCAGACCCCTCTCGATGCTCGCAATTTCGCTTTTTACTCATCTCGTGCTCGCCCTTTCCTCATCCAGTCTATCTCGCCTTTATTATCCCCACCCTTAATCTACTAACTCTGCTATTTTTATTTTCCTTCCCTCGCACTCTCTGCACACGTCCCTTTTCATAGGTACCTTGCCAGATGTTCAAACGATCCTCTTCTCGCCTTACATATACTCCGCACCTTCCTCCGCACATACACATCGCTCGTTCTCACATCTTATCTTCTAACTTCTGACTTTCCTTTGCCAAACCCTCACATGGTGTTTATTTCAGTCGGGCCCTTTTACACGAAATTACACCTTGCGCGGAATTGTACTCGATAAAACTACTTGGAAATGTTAGTATTACGTTTCGTAATTTTCTTCAACGTCTCAAAATATTCTATTGCGCAGAGAAAACATCGTATTAGATTATTAAATAATATAAATATTATTATTTTGTACTTAAATACAGAAACTAATGGTATTATTACGTAAATAATGCAACTAAAAGTAATAACAGTATTAATCAATAAGAAATGTCTTTTTTTTTCCATTAAAATTTAATTGAGCAACATTATTTTTAGTTACTTTTTATAAGAGCTGAATAATATTTAAATCTAATTTCAAACCCAAAAAAATTCTTTTTATTGTGTGTTTCAAACAGTGAAAGAAATAATTCATCTGAAGCTATTAAACGTAAGCCAAGCTATCACGGCAATGATTTATTATTTCATGTTATAACGAATTTACGAAAAACTCCGGAAGCAACCTTTCTCATCAATCGAAAGGGCTTTTTGTTATTTCAGGATAATGAAAGACCTATGGATCATACGACAGACGATTGCAAAGTTAGATTGGGAAATTCTGCCCCATTCATCATATTTTGCGGAATTTTCAACGGATTACCATCTTTCCCGAGATTCTGAGAATGATAATAAAAATGTATAATTTAGTGGAAAACATTTACAACTTAAAGATTTAGAAAATTCACTAATTAATTTGCACTGAATTTTGCAAAAATTTTTGATTTGAATATGTGCTGAAAAAATGTGATAAAATGTAACAAAACATATTTTGTCAAATAAAATTATCTAATTTGAAGAACATTTCACGTTTTATTATGACAAAAAATAGGAAAGAATATCAAAATTGAAGCGAAATTTAATTATTAAAAAGACCATTAGTTTTGCAGAATATTTTATACAACATTATCGTATTATCGTCGCGATGAATGAAAAATGACGTAGCATTTTTTCCTTATATCGCGCGAGGACGTCGTTCCATTTAGAAAATTAATAATAACCATTAACTAGTAATGACATGTGACATATGCATCGTAAGCTCGACACGCGCGGCGAAATGCGCGGCTTAAATGCACGTCAACGTGCTTGAACTCCATCGTACGGCGAGGTCGGCCGAGCGCATAATACCTTCCCTTCGGTAATCGATCGTACTCGTTTCGGCTGCAAACGTAATTACGTCTGTCAAAGGAGATGCTTTCTATCTTTTGTGAAAGGGACTGTACATGCCATTCAGGAAATAGAGAGAAAGATACTCTCTCCGGTCGAGAATCTCCGGGCACTTTGATGACCGATCGCTTCCCTCTCGCTCTTTCGTGCTTTCAGCGCACGGACTTTCATTAGGTGGATCGGAATCTGTTTCTTTCGCTCCCGATGCGGAAACTTACCGGATATTTGACTGGGATAGAGATTACATATCACGGTGGACGAGGCAGCGGAAAGGCTGTGCATGTTTCTAGTTTATTTAAGTAGTTTATCTAAATAGTTTACCTTTTTCTAAAGATTAAGTTAACAAAATCTGTTTCAAGAATCGGCTTTTCGAAAAAGTCAAAGCTTGAAATTATGGTAGAGAGAGGGAATAGAAATATTATAAATATCTGTTTACATCTCAAATAGAAGTACTGTTTTCATAAATTGCAGTAAAGTCATGTAAATAAAAAATCTATTATATATATTTATAAAAATAAATACATAATCGATAAAAATGTAATTGGTTTATATGGAAGTTATAAGTTCATATCTTATGAATGATATTAATTTTATAAATCACAATGTATTAAATAATATACATATTTGTTTTAAATTCTGATTTTGTCGAATACTTATTAATAATAAATTACAATAAAAGTACTGACGTAATGGAAATTTAATATGCTTAAGTAGTGAATATATTTCAAAATTTTCAGCTGTTTAAAAAATTTATCCCTCCATCTTTGAATACATATGCACACGTGATTGAGTATGTCAACTGCGATAACAATATAAATATAAAATATATAATTAATAAAGAATATTTCTTTAATCTATTGAAAAATAAGATTCTATTGATGTTTATTAAAAACAGGACACGAGTGATTCATGCCTCTGAATTGTTCTATAAACGAAATTGAATATGACGAGTCACCGATAAGAATAATGCGAGGTCTCCATCGTTGTAAAGAGGAAGTGCGAAAATTTCATTGGCGTTGCGTTAATGGATTTCCACGTTTCTCCCGCGGGAAACACTTGGTCTTGATGACCCAATTAAAAGGCGGAATAACCAGGCATTATCGTTGAACTGATAACGTCAGATAGTAACGAGCGCGTGTAAGCGCTTTTCTACGCGTTGCCGCACACTGAGAGAAATACTTTTGTAACAATTACAAATTTTCATTTGTTGACTTATGATTTGTTCGGAACACGATAAATTCGCTACCAATACAAAAAGCTATCTGTTTTTCGTNATTTTAACAAATCAAATATTGTCTGCATCACAAATCTGATTTGTTCATTTCTTTTTTGTCTGATTACAAAAATGTTTGACATAAACACTGATACCGTTAGTNAATTCGACAAATATATTAATAACAGTTCTTACTGCTAAAGCTCTTTGCGCCACCAACAATTCAAATACTTGCTGCAACAAATAAAATTTTACGCGGGCAATAGTTCCCGCGGACTGGCGCGGACAAGTTCCTGCGTAATATTTATCATAGCAGCCAGTCGAAAGCAGCCATTGTGCGCTCTTCTTCGATTACATGTGTGTAGTGTAAGTGAAATGAGTGGAGAGGGGAAACAAGCCGAACAAGATGCTGTCTCTGAGCGGCTAAAGCGTTGGGGTTTGAGTGACGACGTTGTACAAGCATTCAAGGGTAAGTTATTAGAATATTTTCATTTCGTTACTAATGAACCTATGATTCCTTTGTCTCAGCACTTGCATTATTCTCTATTNTTTGATGAAATTCTGATTAATTTAATCATTGATTAACTAACAAGCTGATTAATATAAAAATTGTAACAATATACTATTCGTATATAATACAAATTTTATGTTAATCATCTTGTATGTTAATTAACGATTAAATTAATTGGAATTTTATCAAAGTGGCCCTAAAAATTCCATAAAATTCCATCTGATTACAAAGCAAAACTCAGATTTGCACTAATAACTGTTCATTTGCTAGAATTTCTTATAAAATGTCTACAAACTATCAATAATGCTGACAAATCAAAATATTCTGCCAACAAATCAAATGGCACAGTGATATAACATGATTGCTCGCTACACAAATAATTTGCTGGAGGAACGGAAGGCGGTTAGTTATATTTACGACAATAGTTGCTGTCATAACAAATCAAAAACAACAAACCAAATTTGCTGTGTATACTAGTATTTTTGTTGTCACTATATTCACGAATAAAATTTGTTACAAGAGCCTCTCTTTCGTTAAGTTAATGAAAATATTTCTCTCAGTGCAATGGCGGCTACTAAAAAATCGTAACTGTACGAAACGTGCGCATTGAATAAAACACACACACACATACACAGGTGCCGTTTAATTAAAATTGTTTCCATTACGAGGGGCTCGATGTACCTCGCCGAAAGGTTGTTTTCAATTGCATAATTAAGTGACTACCATGAAACAACATATTAAGCAATCGCGATTAACGTTTGTCAGGGATCTGTTTATCAGTATTTAGTAGCGACAGTGATTTTACGATTCAATCTTTAATACTTTATTATTAAAACTCGATATTTTTGATAATTTATCACACCCTGTAACGAGAATACAATTTTCATTTGCAAAAATGTTTATAATATTAAATTACATGTTATTATTAGAATTGTAACATTTTTATATGACTATTTTATTATGCAATAAAATATGATTTCTAATTACTATTTAATTGTGCTGGTCTTAAGTTTTCGTATCTAATCTTCTAAAAAAATTAATAAAGAATATATTTGGATCTTATTAAATTTTATAATAAATTTTTTATCACATTCACAATGTTGCGTATTTTTCTTTATTAATAATAAATTAATAAAATAAATAAAATTTGTCTGAATTTATTTTAAGCATTGTGTAAATATATTCAACTTCCAAATTTCCGATATTATTTTGTATTGTATTGTATTGTCGTGTAAAAAAAATAAAATGTAAAAAATTTGCAATATATGTATATAAAATTCAAAACACACATATGTTTTTTGGATTTTATATACATATATGTTATTCTTTTTAGATCATTAATATGTGTATATATACATATTATATAATCTGAAAGATTCACGCAGATCTGCGAGATGTTTCGGTATAATTCTCATAGTGAATGACCTGTTTCATGAATTTGCTTTCTCTATGGCTCTTACGTTTCTTCGTTAATTTTCAATTTATGCCGCGCAGCCCGCAGCGGCATGAAATATTCCGCTTCTTATTTAACCGAGCACCGTACGTCAGAAGTATTTTAAACGATCGCTCATGAATAAAACAAATCGTCACATTTAAATTACCGTTGCCAATAGGATCGCGCGCCATAAATTTTCATAAGCTCATCTTTATTAAACCTTTATTAAAGCAACTGCTGCCGTTTGCAACAAAGTGGTTTATTCCGCGTGAGTCTTTGCGTTTTTATCAACAATTGCGATAATAATTGTTTGTTTATCGTTTTATGTGTGCAATTCTATACATCCGAGAATTGTTCAATCATTACGTAATTCAAATGATAATGTAATTAAAAGTATAAGCTACTTTTAAAGGATAAAAAGTAAATTAATAATGATTACTCACTCTTTATCGTAATTAAAAAAATAAAATTAACTTCAAAGTTTAATTGTTAAAAATTACAGCCGCGATTTATTTTATGCATAAGTAACTCTCTTGGGTAATTTAATTAGTCGCATAATGATAAATAATGTTTAATGAATTTCCGTAGTGAATCTTAACGGAGAAATTCGCCAACGTTATTAATCGCCGCTTGACCATTTCGTGTCAGCTTGTTAATAATACCGGGAGCTTTTTCGATCGAAATTGGCGACGACAAGGTTTTAAATTAATGTCAAGAAGAAGGTCACAGATTGGTGGGTTCCGCAAGATGGCACACGGCGGATCGTAGAATTCGACGATTACAAATTACGGGGCAAACTGCGACCACCGCACCGGCGCGACGGCCCTTACCCCTCCTTGGCCCCGCTGCGAAACCGCGCGCGTTCTAACGTAGGAAATTTATGGTCGTCCTCGTGAATTCAGCCGGCTGGCGTTACGAAAATCGAAGGTGTAATTTATACGGTCAACCATCATTTTCACTGAGCCCTGAAGCCTTAATGGCACCCCTCGGAATCCGTCGCCCCGTCGATGTCGACGTTGTCCGCGACGTGCGTACGTCACGTCCGCCGTCGTTCTCGACGCGACGCTAATAATTAACGTTCGAACACGCATCGCGTGTCTCGGGCATCATCTCGCGCGCGTTTAAGGTTGAAAGATAACAATAATCACGAGCCAAGTAGCCGGTAATTAATACGCGGTATTTATTAAAATTTGCATTTTTCAGCGATAATTTACTGTTAAATTCTTCGCGTCAAATTATATCCAATTTGAGTTATTTTTAACTATTCCAGATCATTACTGCTGCTACTCAATAGAATAGCAAAATTAACTAAAACAATACGATTAAATAACATTTTAACATGTTTCGTATTAAAATAATAATTTTAACATGATAAAAATAAAAAAAATATTTATTTTTACTCAAGAAAGGTTTGGTTTAAATTTGATCTTTTAATATTTGCCGGTGTCCTTTCGGAAAGAATCATTCGTATAACATTTATTATTCGGTAACACTCGAATAAATGTAAAACAACATGAAAATATTATCATTCCGAGGTGCACATTTCCTTTTTAAAGCACCTATTTCCAATGCATAGATAATTTATAACACCTGATGAACGAGAAATTATTTAAGCGTAACATACGTGCACAAATCGTACGTGAATTCCGCGGTTAATACATTGATTAATAAAAGCATGAAAGTATTCACAGCAAACTAACGCGTAAACGCACGAGAATGGCATGAAAATAATTATCACGCCGAAACGCGTATTTTTTTCAAAGCACGTTTTTCGTTTTATGGATGTTACATAAATAATTTACAGCGACTGATAATTGAAAAATCATCTGCGCGTAACCTATGTGCAATCGCGCGTGAATTCCGTTATTAATGTCGATTAATAATTCGTCGCGGCAAACGGCAGAGATAATTAATAATTACGATTACATGAGGTATGATTGTGACGGTATGATACCGTTGAACTATTAATTAACAATCCAGTACGCCGAGAAATGAGGTAACGTAACACTTCGACATAGAGACAGACAAGTGTCGTCAATTATCGTGTAAAAGTCACGACCTATGGATGTATAAAATCAATGCTCTAAAAAGAGCTTCTATTCCTTAGTGCATCCAATATTCTATATGTTTCACTTATGTATTTATATTTCCATTTATATTTCTCGATTACTCTACTTATCGGTTATCCTCTCGAAACCGACTATTACGTTTGAGCTAGAGCCTTCGATTCTCGGAAAGTCCTGATTTCGTTCAACCCCCATAGATCCTTGATTGCATGCACTCGACTGCGGTGGCTGGTATATATATATATATGGTAACGCTCGAATCGATTATGATTGCGAGACACTCGCGTACGGCTCGATCTCTCCCTCAAACACCAAGATTCTCGTACACGGCTGTGTTATACCTAATGCAAGAAGTTTCTCAATTTAGTTCGCATTGGAGTACATTGCGACTGCATTCGCTATTAAACGCACACGAAACTAGGTACTGATACGACTTGTGTTTCCGGTAACGCAGGGATTACGATTGCCCCTAAAAATGAACAATTTCAACGTGGCAATTAATTAGTCGTACGTGTACGCAACAATGATCACGTAAAGATCTCACGAGGAGATTCTTGCCTATGAAAGTTCGCATTTTAATTGAGCACATTCAACAATTATTCATGTAAAATCATTTAATAAATATCTAAACTAAACAATTTTTATTTTAATTCAAAAAGTGATTCATAAAAGAATTTATAGCCCTCTTCTAAAGCTTTTCTTTAACCGTATTGTATTAAGTGTATATTAAAAATGTATATTAAAAATTAAATTATAACAAATTTTTTGACATTTCTGATTTTATATATTTCAGTTATTCATATTTCATGAGTTTTCACATATTTGATATTTGACAAATATGAGAAATTAACTCATTTATATAATTTTTATAATGAAATTAATGAAAAATTGCACATTTACATTAATTGAATAAAACAACAAAAGAATTTTGCGGATATAATTAATTTTTACCGTAATTTTCAACAATCAATACTGACGTAAATGTGTCGATGTGAAAATTTCGTTTCAAACTATCTACGAGTGCAATAAAAAAAGGCTCTCTTCGACATTGTTCGCCGCGTTTTCGATGCCACATTTCCGCGCAGGCGAGGGAAGAGAGATCGTCGAATGTAGAAATTATTTCCGCCAAAATGTGGAGCGTTAAACGGACGTTGGCGCATATATCGAGGCAAACGCAAAAAGATCTTCAGAAACACGCGTACGCGATAAGCGCGGTATTTCAAAATGCGGTATATATGATAGGGGAACTTCCTCAATTTATTCCTCGGAGCTGCCGCGCGCGCGATCTGAATGCAACACGCTCTCGTTGAATGCAATCGTTGTGCAAAAGCGGTAAATCTCTCATCGCAAAATGGTCGACAACGACGTGCGCCAACGATAACAACCTTTTTCGAATTCAACGACCAATTATACAACAACCGCGAGAATTTTTAATTGTACATTTCACGTTCTCGTGAAAAGATCTATCTCTTCAATCGCAAGTAATAAACTTCTAACGTTATTTATTATTTATTGATTAACAGCTATTTTTAAACTCGAAATTAACTGTTTTAAGCGGTTCATTTTCAATTTTTACAATATATTTCTTCATAATGGAATTAATTGCGATATATTACTATGATAATTGTCATATTTATTAGTTCTTGGAGCTTGTAGAGGACAGAAGTCACTCCGAATTACTAATTGATCCTTCTCCAAATCTGACAGAAATTCTACATAACGCTAAGTACGTGACGCTGTAATAAGCTGCACGAGAAGTCGGTTGATATTTTAATTCTTATCGTTAAGATCGAAGAAAAGTTATTTGCAATTCTTTAAGTCATCTTGAATCGATTTATCACGAATCGGTCAAGGTGTTAGATCGTGAACACTTAACTTTTAAATAATCCGTTTACGGATCGAGCAACGTCGCTTAGATTTTTGTCGACTCACACTCTTCAGCTCGCAACGCCGAGCCGCCGAGTGCACCGTTATGCAGCCTCACTTATCGAGCGGCCCCGATGAGTCGCCGAAGGCGTCTAATTTATTCAAGTTTCGCGCTTACGATAATGGCTGGCAATTATCCGTCGGCTTGATGCACTCTGGGATTTTTCTTTTTTTTTTAATGGGCCACGCGCGTGCAGGCCACCCGCTATAACGTCGTCGTCAGGCCGGCGTTAATTCTCGTTAATTCCCCTAATTTCAATATGCCTCGCGTGCAACGCGGATTTTACGCGATGGCGATTAATTATGCGTCCTTATCACTCGTCGTTGGCTTGTAGCGCGTGTTACGTTCGAGAAGCGAGTATCGCGATGAATTATAGAGCTTGTCGCGCTGCACGACGAAACTGATTTGCGTTGTTGGTTCTTCTCGAGTCACTGGAAATCCGAATGTGTCCGCACGTGCCACAGCTACCGCACTCGTTAATTAGAATTATAATGATTGTGATTTATATTATGTAGAATCCCAAAATAGACATAATAAATTATCTTTCCTCTGTGTTACCTTGATTCTTGTATTAACTCGAGACCTCGATTTTTTCTCGACTGTAATGCCGAGAGAAATGATATTCAAATGTTCAATATTAAATATCTTACTGTCTAATTTTTTAATTTTATTTTATTACAGATATTTCATTTGAAATTAAATAGAAAGTATATTTTCATTATCTGATTGTATCTCCGGAATTTGACGTTTGAAAAGCTTTTTTCAAACGTCAAATTCCGGAGATACAATCAGATAATGAAAATATACTTTCTATTTAATTTCAAGGGGAAGAGATAATTTTAAAAAGATCGTTTACATTATATAGCCATATCAAGGTCTAGATCTTTTATTTGAATGACATTCGAATTTCCCGTTATCACGCAATTGCTTATTCTCAAATCACGCAACCACAATTCAACGTCATGCTACATTTTTGCTCGAGACATGTCAAGCTTTTGGAAGATACGGGGAAGCAAGATCGCTGAGAAATCGGAGGGGATTTTTTTTATCTCTCCAGTTGTGTCACGCGTGCGTGTGCACGTGGATACACGCCGATTCGGCCAATGGGCGATGTTTGCTTATCGCGGAGGGACGTAAATTAAGGAACCGAGCGGCCATAAATCACACAACTAGAACGGACTGTATCGCCGTCAGAATATCAAAACGCGTCGGAAGGCTCGACACGACGAATATAGAGTTGGAATAACTTAGCGAACGCCAAGGAAAAATCGCGTTTTAATCGCGTTCGTTCGTCGCGAGCTTTAATAGCGTACTCGGGCTCCTAGAGTAACATTTATCTAGAACCCTCATTTTTTCTCTCCTTCCATATTGCGCCGCGACGTTACGATTATACGAGTTTTCCAAGAAAACTGTACACGCCCGGCAGAAGCTCGTTTCTTCGGAAATTTACATATTTCTTTTCCTTGGATAAAGGATAATCCTTAAGCTTAGTTAGCCATTTAATGTTAAAAATTACAGCTGCAGAAATGAGAAGTGTTAGCAAGCATTCATTTTACAAAACATTTAACAGATGCGTTTATTTCGATTTGAAATTGTAATTAAGATATAGCTCTTAATTAATATCTATTCAAATATTGTATATATATATATATATATATATATATATATATATATATATATAAATAAAAGTATCGAAAATTTAAAGTTATTTATTTTAAATTATTAAAATAAATTTAATTAGATCAGTCAATATCTTGTATCGTTCATAGTTGCAGAAGAAACTATTAAATTTGTAGATTCTACATAGCTTAACGTCAAAGTTCATGAAATGGCGATTTGCCACGATCGTAAAGCTTTTATTAGAATATTTCACTTGTAAGGAATTGCGCTTGATTCGTACGACGACGAAGTCTACTAATTAGCATGGTAAACGGTTTAATTTCGAAAGCCCGTAATAGCATCGTTTCGAAAATTGCTAGTCGACTGCTGAGAAAGTACTCCATTTTTACGTGATTCGAATTTCGGAGTTTTCTGTTCGTTAATCTTCACGAGGTTTATACCGAGAGAAACTTCCAATTAACTCTACGACGTTTACGATCGGCGGTTACGATTGATCATTCTAATAGTTAATTCGAATTCCGTGAAACGCAGCTATAAACGTGATTTCGTGGCGCATTCCGACGATTTATCGCATTCTTTATATATGTGTGTGTTGTAAGATACGCGTGTTGTTCGTAAGTATCTTTATTTTTCTTTTGTTCAAAACTTAAACGACAGAAACCTCGTTGCAGGTTTATTTACTTAATAGTTACATTTTGAAATTCCGCACGGTCACGTCGTCGAAATTCAAAGTCTCGATCTCGCCGCGAAACGATCGAGATTGTACTTTGATGTGTTTCCTCTTACGTGCCCCGAATTGTATTTCGCACACGCAGCCATTCTCGTTTCGTGTCTTCGCGACGTTTATTAAAGAAATTATAATTTCACTTACGGGATAATCACCGAGAATTACGGCTCCGGGGAATAGATTTTCACAGCAGACTTACCTAAAACACACAAAAAGAGTATTTATTAGTAACACATTCATAAATCATAAAAGTAATTTAATTTTTAAAGGCGCATTTTAGATGCCGAGGAAAATTTTATATAATTATAGCTACGGTCTCTGTATACCTATAATTTAATATAATAAAGTCAAATTCACTTTTCTAGCTGTACATACTTAAAATAGTATATTTACTTGAAATAAGGCATGTTACAGTCATGCTCTGAATAGGAGAAAAGGCAAAGTAGGGAGAAAAGTACAAAGAACAGTTAAAATGGAAAAAAAACAGAAGGGATCAAGTTACTATTATATTATCTTATTAGCGACTATTCTCTCTTAAGATAATTTAGATTACGGTCCGATGTGATGTTTGTACAATTTTTACTTCTTATTGCGCGCAGAAGATAAGGTGCACCCAGTAGCGGGACATGAAAGAGCTTCAAAAGAATATCTCTTTGGGAAACTTATTTCGTAACTCGCAATTCTAAGACCTTTTACTCTTGTTAAGCTTTTACATATATATATATATATATATATATTAGTAATAAAATTCTAAATTTGAAAACTTCTTTGCGATAAAGTTCTATGTGAACAGCTTTGATAACACTGTTCTGTTACTTATTGGTACTTTTCAAGCTTGGATCGCTAAAATCCTTCAACTTTAATGGCAACTTTAACATTATAGTTATGGTAATCTCGCCCATTAAGGTCCCTATTAAATTCTGGCTAAAAAGGAACCAAGTATAAATTGCATAAAATATAGAAAGCTGTTAGACAGCGATCGAATATCTTATAAATTATAATTCATTGTTGAAGTGATACTTCACAAAAGAAACAAATTGATAATTTTTTATTCGACATGGAAAATCAGCTTTACAATTAAATTGCGCTATCTTTGACATTTGATGTGCTACGCTGACGTAATCGGATTTTTTAAATTACGACAAATCAGACATTGGTATATGAAAGCCGCATATTACAAAAATAATGTATTAAATGAGAAATTTAAAATGCTAAACAATTGTTTTTAAAAGGAATTTGTTTAAAAAATGATTCCAAATTTCATAAGAAACAACATAAATTCAAATATGAATTCTCTTCAATTCCAAAATATTTCCGCATATATTGTTACAATTTTGTAATTTCTTCTGGTTGCTAGATATAAATGTACAGAAAATGATTGCAAAATTTCTATACACGGCAATTTCTGCTCAGAATTGTCTGCGTTATTGGCGCCGTTTAATTAAATGCGGCGTAACTTCCGTGCTGGCGTGTTTGCGGTACTATGTATGATATTGGAGATCAGTCAACCATAACGAAGCTGGTGCCTTGCTAGAGGCTGTGTCGGCTAGACGATTGAATCAGAAATACTGAGATATTTTGAAAATTACGGAAATTAATAAATAAATTTAATGTAGATATTTTTAAAAATTATAATTAAACTATAATCTACAGATAAAATTTTACTTAAAAAATTAGCATTTACTTTATTATAAATTGTTAATATTTGTTAATTCTTGTTAATATTTGTAAAATAATGTCATCAAAGTTAAAATCATTTATTGCATATATAATAAATAATTAATTGGAAAATAAAAAATGTCTTAAAAACGTAATGATAATTTTTTCTTAGACTTTCTAAAATTCAATCGGATTTTAATGCGTCATTCAGGTGTAAATCAAAATAAATTCTGTGCACTGGAGATGGATATTTTACAAATAGAATTAAAGACGTAGGCATCTCAGAATGTTTTAACATTTTGGTTTTAATTAACGCAAAGTTGACTCTCCGATTAGTATCGCTCAAGTCCGTTGCGAAAACACCATCTGCGGCGAATTTCACGGGAACTCGACATGCACGCTGAGCCACTTAATAAATCCATGTCCATGTATATTATATGTCACACAGAGATCGATGACCGGAAAGTCTAAATCTCTGTGACTTCGCGTGCTGAATGCGCGCGAGATTGTTCCCTATGAAATAATGACGAAAAATATTTAACATTCTGCATTCGTGAGCGTTGTTCACGAAACGACGGCACAGCGGCACAGCGCGACAATGATAACAATAATCGAGAAACCCGTTATTATTTTACATACAGCTGTGCAATAATTTATTCATGCGTCGAATGTAACAAAAAGGTTTTATTCACACACGGCAGTAAAGAATTCCATTTAATTTGAAATAATAATGTGAGGTATATAAAATATCATGCCTATTAATCAAGTGAAGCGTGAAAATAATTCACTGTGTAATAAACAATTCATATACTTGACAGAATGTTTAAATGTATATTTAAACGTCTATCCAGATTTTTAATTTACTTTTATAACACGAAGCTTGCCGCACTACGAATTTTTGAATTCTTTTTAAATTATTGGTTTTCGTCTCTCTTTTTTAGATTTTAAAAACTACGCTTTATGTGCACAACAAATAAGCGTACAATCTACAAGAATACGTAAATTTAACGAGCGTGCGCGAAGAATACTCGCATAAAATCGTATTGACCACCGGGCATCAAGCCGATGATCGCTTCCCGAATACCAACAATCCGATTTTTCGGTCGCGTTTGCATGAATAACGATGATATAAACAAGAAGGAGGGAGAAAGGGAGAAAGAGCGCTCTAATCGCGGCCAATTAAAAAGAGTCCCGCTAATGGAACGAACGTTTATATCACACTTCGCTGACGCGGTGGTATTAGGTATGCTATTCGGCTCGATTTTTATCGAGGATTCGGCATTCTCGTTTTGTGTTCCTCCTAACGAAAGGAGAAGCATTCTCCGCTTGTTGTTTTACGAGCGTGATCGCTGTTCGATCAGGAAAATGCTGTTCTGCCATTACAACGAGCAACATTTTTCAATCTTTCTCTCTTTTTTTTTCATTTGTGAAATACAATTGGATCGTTTGTTTCCGAAAGGTAGCACATATTGCAAACTAAATTTTCAAGAAAGCGAGAGAAATCTGTTTATTTGGAGAAATATATCAAAAATTTTTTGCGCTGTTTCCCTCCCAAAAACTGTAAAACAATCATTTCTCTCGAATGCGATATTTCACATATATATGTGATTATTTAAATTTTATGAAGTATTTGTTTTAAGTGTGCAAAATATTCACATTAATTCAATTTCATAATTGTAACGTTTTTAAAATATATAACAGATTAATTTAAAATATTTTGTAATCTCTGTATTTGAAACAAATATAACGCATGTGAGTTTCTTTTAAAGTAATGCTGTTTTTTTTTATAAAATGATTCAAAACAAAGGTTATGTATTGGCCGATATACAAATATAATGTAAGAATTAAAGTCAACAATAAAACAAAATATACTATAAAATAAAATAGGTAAAAAATATTTTTTTTAAACTCAAATAAAACTTGCTAACAACAGATAAGTCTTTAATATTTGAAATTTTAGCGTTATAATGTATTATTATATGCAATCTGAAAGTATTATTACATTATTCTTGATTGTTTTTTTTATCATGTAAAATTTTATTTAAGCATGAAGCATGATGTTAATAAATCAATTGCGATACGTTTTAATAAATGCGTTATCGACTAATAAAATTGAGTATTACGGAAAAATAAATTGTATTGAACGGAAAAAAAGATAAAATAGCTTTGAATCCGTGTTGAAACTTTCGATAAAAATATCTTGTTTTCTTCCTGCTGGCAAAACTGTTACCCAGTATATATAATATTAAACTACACGTATTTTTATTCAATATTATTTCCTAGTATTGACAAATTTGCAAATTGATAAATGATATGATAAATCGAATAAAAAATAATTCACTTTAAGTTTCAATAAAGAGACGCTGGCTTTAATAATTACAATCTAATAGACCAAAATCAATAATTATCTTCAAGATAAATAAAGCTCTTTACGATTTTTTCATTTTCTCTGATTTTAAAGACAAAATCTATCTGTTAAATCTTTCAATAAAATATAAAAAAGACGCTGTTTAAGAAAACAATGTGTGCTTTCGGTCCATAATTTGTAAAAGAGAAGTATGACGGAATCGGCCATTTTGTCGTTGCGATTCTGTAACATGTCGCATTGCCAAAAGCTCTACTCGTAAGCTGGATGTGCAATTTCCATTTTATCCGTCTAATTAAATTTACCGACGGTATATGCAGGATTTCCAAACGACAGTCCGATATTTCCTCATTTCATTCTCCAGTGCATTTCGTTGCCGCGCTCCACAGGTGCAACTAGCGGAGCGTTGCAACCACCCTTCGACCGTCGCGCTTTACTACGATTATCCTTTCGATTCTAATCGCGTGCGATTATGCGTTCGCGTACATGTAAATTACACACGCAGCGACCGAATCGCACGAACGGCAAAATCAAATTATTCCGAATCCCGTGCCGGATCTGTTCGACCAGCGAAACACAGCACCGGACAAATAGAGTAAGCTAAGGTATTCTGGTGACATAGGAAATTCACTGACGATCTTTCATCAAGCGATTATCAGCGAATTCTGTCTATTAATAGAGTTTCACACAAAGTTGCTATAAAATAATGTATGTAAAATATTAAATAGTATTTAGTATATCTTAATAATATTTTTATTACATGCAGCGCACGCAGTTTGATAATTTGATAAAATTTTTAAATTTTTTGTGCTTTTATACAATATGCATTCTACATTATTAATTTTTCATTTTTATTATGATGTCAATTTTTAGCGCTTTTTTAAATCTTCATATTCTAGATGTTAAATCTTGCAAATTATAATTAAACTTTTTTCACGTTATTTCAAAAGGTGTAATTTCTAAAATTCTTGCTATCTTTTTTGAGTCGTAAAGTAATATTAGTTTTCCGATTTTCCGATTATTTCCCTATTTTCAGAAATTTACTGTAACTTGAAAAAGCACAAACATCTTGTTAAAATTAAAGCGTAATCTTGTAAAAAAAGAATGTTACCTGAATGTGAAATATACTATTGAAAGGTGTTGTACTTTATAAAACGCGTTCCGTGAAACTTGTGCAACTTTTGCACGAATGTGACATTTCATATGCAATCGCTCAACAATTTTTTTTTTTGCACTTTATACAAGCGATCGTTTATCGATGGAAGCGCCGTTAGACCGGGAGATTAGTTCGAACAAACCGACGATTAGCGTCGGTTCGAAGCGAGTCGGCGTACGACTTACACGTACTAAATAAAGGTGTAAGCCGGTGTAATTGAGTCCGCCGCTGGAAATACGGCGCACTTGTTACTCCGCAGGTAGAAACCGTGTTCCTGGTTTCTAATTAAGCTCCTCGTAATAGCACGGAGCGTCCATTCGGACGGCAGCCGCAAAATCGTCCGCGCGATCGCTTTTTGCCACGCGTAAATTTATGGATGTTGACTTTACTTAGCGCACCCGGCAATGCACGATAATTGATACGGGGATCTAACGATCGTGCCGCTTACGATCACGCTGCGCGAAATACTTTCATACGTTTTTTGTAATTTTTATTTCCTTTAGGCAAGGTCGGGAGAAGTTGTAAATATCGCATTTCACAAAAACGTAGCCATGTTTTACGGGGAGAAAAACCGGAAAAATACATGTGTGTGTGTGTGTGTGTGTCGTGTGTGTGTATAGCAATCAAATTAAATTGTATTTTTATGAAGCGCAACCGGCGACATACGAGTCAAACCGGTTTGCATCGAAATTGGAAATAAGCGACCAAAGCAAATTTTATACGAGACACGTCTCTTTCGATTAAAATATTCTTGTGCCTTTTTATTAATATGTCGTATGAATACACATAATAAATATGCATTCGTGTACGTTCATTAATAAAATCATGAACGTGAACAAGGCATGTCGACTAGCGCGAATTGGACCTTTGTCGCATTGTTACACTGCATTTATCACTCTACTATCACTAACAATTTCACTCTGCAAATCATGCCACTTTGCGCGTATTCAATCAGAGTTGTGATTGTCGTTATGAATTTTAATATCTCAAACAGTATTCGATGTGTGACATTCGTTGTAACGTTTGCTCTTCCACTTCGTCAACGACACCGACTTCATCGTTCTGATTTCGAGACAGATTCAACACATATTCCCGAAGCGCCTTAAAGAGATGGAGAAATACGCACTCTCCTTCTTATTTTTATGTCTCTGCGAAGTTTCAAGCTAATACTTGGATAACTATTTCCATCGGATTCTGAAATTGTCGGATTAATCGGATGGACGTGTCGGAAGTGCATTTCTGGAGAAGCACGCAGCAATAGTGCCGGCATTCGTTTGGCGGTCTCGCACGGATGCAACTATTCCGAACTATCGGTCGAAACTGTCAATTTGCACGGAAGAGTCAGTCCACGGTCGAAACGCAGTCCTACACTGGCGAATAAATAACGTTTGCCGGAAGCACGTTGCAGAATCCCCGCAGTACATTCATTGTAGGCATGTAAAGGCTAATGCATCTAACAAAATCATTCATCGGGATCTTGTTATTCATAGAATATTTAAATTAAGGGAGAAAGTAACGTAATACAACGTGAACACCTATATGTAAACAGAATTTATATAATATGGAAACTAAGAAAAAATAAAAAATCTGTTGATTTATTTAATCCGATGAAATGAATTGATAATTCTCAAAGATCGCAAAAGCACGAAATTTTTACATATCTAGAAAACAAGAAAGCAAGCTAATATTTAAAATCGTTTAATGACAAATTCTTAGTAACTGTATATTTAAAAGAAAACGATTCAAATGAAAAGGAATCGTTTAAAAAGTCCTAATGCGTTGTTACAAACATGTAGATGACTTTTTAATAATTGTGATTTTTACAAGTTTGTACTTTTTATATATTTTTTAATAAAAAACTAAATTAGTACTTCAATATTTTCATTATAGAGACACAGTCATTATTGATAATTGAACATCTATTATATGTTCCTAAGTATATAGTTTTAAGTAATCATTGCATATACAAGTGCTATTATAACAGTAATAACAGTATGAAAAATATAAGAATATGATGAAGTGTCTCGTTAGAAAAATACTAAAAATAAAATATTTTATTTCGAAGTACGTTTCGTGTGCGGCGATATCGCTTGATCCCTGCAGTCTCATATTTGAAT
The DNA here is from genome assembly GCA_021460005.1 of Tetramorium alpestre. Taxonomy (NCBI): domain Eukaryota; kingdom Metazoa; phylum Arthropoda; class Insecta; order Hymenoptera; family Formicidae; genus Tetramorium; species Tetramorium alpestre. Next base: position 2,030,755 of record JAJVSH010000006.1, read on the forward strand.
AACTCAAGAAAATCCTTTATGAGATATATATATATATACATATATATATATAAAATATACTTAGGACTTCTGTTTCACTCAGGATATTTCACTGTCCGGCGCAAAAGTACGTAAAAAAAGGAGGGAAAGAGTGGCGCGATGGAAAGATCTACCATGCGAAGAGTGAAATTAACTCCGTCGATCCAGATTGAAAAAGTACCTATAATCGTAAGAGCTTTTTTTTCGCGTTACTGGAGACGGGGAGGAGTCGACAAATGGAGGGGAAGAATGTAGAAGAAAATAAAGCCCGAGACAAATGGTGCTCCTTGTGCGTCAGTTGCGGGGAACGTCCGCGCCTTATAAATCGACGCATCGACACCCGTTACATCGGGAAAAAACTAAAGATGGCAAGGCTCTCTTTTTCGAAAAAAAAAAACTGTCACTATAAATCTTGCTATAATGACAATGGACCAGTCTCACTGTCGATGTATGACGAATCTTTTGCTATTTTTTTCCATTATTTTTGCTTGTTATTCCTTTTTATCGTATGCAATTTTCGTGAATTTTATCAAACTGGTAACAATTAACAATCAAACCGTCGAAATTAAATGGTTAAAATCGAAGCGCTTTAACACAAGCTTTTGTATAACTAACATCATAATCTAGTGTAAAATCATAACAAATTCGTTAGTTTGATTGAACAGACAAATGTTAATTGTTCCACAAATCGGATAATTTTATTTATGCTATTGATTCCATTGAAACGGATGTGTTTCGTGATGAACAATTATATACTACATTCGTTTTACCCTCTCCTGCTCCTCTCTTCCTCTACTGGAAAAGATAAGGGATGGGGATAGGAAAGGAAAAAACTTTCAACACTTGGAAAAATTCTCGCCTATCCAAAACTGAGATTAACTCCAGAGATGCAGCTGCAGCTAGAAAGGAGTTTCCCGCCGCAGAGCTTTTCTCTTTGCGCTGCTAGATAAAGAAGACAGTGGGGAAAAAGGGAGAGAAGGAGTGTGGGGAGAAAATAAAAAAAGAGGCAATGTGGTGTGTTTCAGTTGTGAAAACGCTTGCTCCTCATAAATCTTCCTTCACGGTACTCTCTCGAATCATCCTTCATGTTCTAAAATAAAATTAATCTCGATGTCTATCCAACAAGAATGTCGTCATGACGTTTTTTCAATAAAATAATCAGAAGAATAAAGCATCTCTCTCTCTCTCTCTTAGAATTTAATAAAACGTTTATTTGAAGAGCCTCCAATTTTTGTAACAAAGTTAAAACCTGTGTGAGTTAAAAAAATAGAATGTGAACTTGCATTCGGAAAAGAAACATTTATGTATTCGGTTTATATCAACTTTGCGATTAAACTGTAATAATCTTCTCAAAAGTTACATAAATATTAATATATAAATTTAAATAAGTCATATTAAGAACGACATAAATTTTTCAGCAGTCTGATAAGATCAATTTCGCGTGCAAAAGTTTCGCGTTTGTAATGCGTAACAATTTCTATCAATGAATGTTACATACATAGAGAAAGAGACAATTAACTTTTATGTGTAGCTTTGTGATACATTTTTCTGCATACTTCGACAAAATTTAGAATGATAGTCTGATAGAGTGAGAGAGAAAGAGAGAGAGAGAGAGAGAGAGAGAGAGAGAGAGAGAGAGAGATCTGGCAAAAAATGCTCGAAATGGATGCGCCGAATACAGTCAATACAATTTTCTACGTGCGTCAGTTGCAAAAAACGCTTGTATGTCACGTATCACCTGACTTCATAGCCGGAACAATTCATGGAAACTAAAATTAAACCGAGCCGTTGAAGACCACGGGAGAAAATCCTTTCGATCGGCACGGCACATTTCCGGGATGAAAATATTCAAGTGCCGACAATGACGCGATTTATATGCAGCTGCGGTCGAAAAGCGGCTGCTCGAAACAAACCGCATTGCTTTCGTATAAAAGAATTTTCGTAAAATTAATAGAATTATGACAAAAATCGTAATCTTCTTACACTATTTTCTTCAGATAAAATAACTAAGATCGATTAGCGTTTAATTTTTTAATAAATTATTTCATAACCATCATTTTATTCTATGTATCAAATGTCGAATTAAGAAAAACATTGGTGTTTTTTTTTTATTTTTTACACATATTTTCACAAGAGAAAATAAACCAATACTGTAATAAATAATAAGAGTACACCACACTATAGAAAACTTTGGAAAAGTAAAGTATTAAGCGTGTGAAATCTATATACAGAAATGACATGTACGATGTTGTTAATAAAAACCAAGTAGAGAAGGAAGAAGCCAATCCTTCTATATTGGATTATCTTAAAAACTGGCTGTTCATCACAAATTGCTTTGGCCAAACTACTCTCCCAATGGAAACGAAATTAATGTTTGGAACTTGACTTGATGAAAAAGATCCTATAATCTTAAGAGCTTTCTTGCCAACATATTCGAGAAAGGAATACAAAACGCAAATGGAGAGAACATGACAAANGAACGATATTTATGCACTACATGAGAGGAACACAACGAAAAAGCTCAAAAAAAAAGAGAAAGAGAGAAAGAATGTGTGTGTAAGAAGAATATATATAATTCATATACATATAAAATTTACTTTTATATTTTATATTTATATTTTAATAAATTTATTATTAAAATCTCTCTCTTTCTTGCTTATGCTAACTCCAATTTACGACAGGAAATCGAATTAATCAAATATGTGTTACAAGTTGAACATTAAAACTACATTACATTGCAAAACGGTCAAAAGAAAAAAAAAAGAGGACAAACGGATAGAAATAGGGAAAAAGAGCAAGCTTAAAATTGATGGAAGTGCGAGATCGATAGGTAGATAAATAGATACATAGACAGATGAATAGATAGGTTGATTGATGGATGGATATGTGTTTTATATTGTTTTGACTAACCGCCCGTTAATACAAATATATATGTGATACAATATATGTATCAAAATAAAAATATTAAAAGGCCAAGCTATATAATGTTATCAATTCAATGAACAAAATAAATTTAAATATACAATTACGTTTTTTTCTCAATTAAAATAAAATTCAAGATATATCTACATTTCTGACATAAATTATATTAAAACATACATTTATTCATTTATTTACTTGGCAATAAAGATATAATAAAAATTTAAAAATCGATAAATGGTAAAAACAATAGATTGAATACCGAAAGAATGTAATGCTTTTCGATAAAGAAAGGCATATAAAATAGGCACGAACCCGCTCGTATTACGTTAAGATCACATTCTTTACAAATAGTTCACCATTGACACCCAAGCACCATCAATTAATAATCCCGACTGCAACCTAACTGGCGCTATAGCCGCGCTGCGCTCGCTAAACTTTTCCTTCAGTCCAACGTCCTCTGCGCTCCTCTCTTTTGCGCTTATGTTCATTGGAGCTTTTCATTCTCAATGGCAGTAACAGAATTAGAGACGAAGAGCAATCGGGATGAAAAGAGCAAAGGGTTCCTTCAGTAATTTAACGCATACGGTTTTCTGTAGCTCGCCAATTTTCACACTTGTCAATACGTGATTTCGACTGCGCGGCACTTTCTGGAATTCTAATCCGATAATTGAATAAACTTCATTTAAGTCACGAACTGCAATGCTAAACGTGAAGAGTACAATGAATGTGCACACTGTCGAGAAATATAAATTAGTTTAAAGCAAAGTTTAATTTAAGATAATATATATATTTAAATTTAATATAATTATGTATCTAGGTATTATTATTAGTATTTTGAAGACAGAGATCCTTTTAGTTATTTATTTTATAATCTTATTTTATAAAAGTAAAATAAAATAAAATAGATTATAATGCTCCTTACATCAAATTAAGTTTAAATGTTTAATAATTAAATTCTTACATATTTTAAAAGTTTATTGTTTTGACATTGGGCTAATGTGCAGTTTTGCCATTGTTTATAAAGATGCACATATTCTCCCAGGGAAATTTAGTGCGAAAAAAGTGTGGCTAAGGATTCTGATTTAGACTTGACTAATTGGTAACTTGTACAACATTCATTTCATTACGTTAATTGCATGTATATATTCAACGAATAATTATAGCATATTGTAAACGAATTCTATACGACTTGATTTTTTTTGTTATATTCGCGAGAATCAAACATTGTCATTGTCCAATAAAGACCAACTGCGCGGGTAAATTGAAAGCAATCATTAAATGCTTACCATAATTACGTCGTTAATGATAAATTGTTTGCTAATCCAATTAAATTAAATTTATGAGAATAATTATGAAAGCTTATTTCTCTTTCGTTATAATATACGCAAAAAACTCGACATTGTAATAAATTCTTTCAGATCTGAATTTATGATTTTTGCATCATAATTTAATCTGATAATCATTTAGTTTACAGAATTATAAAAAATTATTATCAATATAAGTAATCTGATTTAGTAATATGTAATTGCATTTTTTTAGGATGATTTTTAATCTATAATGCCAATTTATAATAAAACTAATTATTTTCTTACATTTTTATCATTGCTATTATTTGTAAGAATATTAAGATATTAGGTTAACAATAATTGACTAAAAGGATAATGAATTAAGGAGAAAATAGAAATAATTTTGCAAATTAATCTTACTTTAAACCATAACTTTTTGTTATGGTTTAAATATCCTACCAAGAACTATAGATAATAAAATCTTAATATTAATAATATATATGTAAAGGAGTGACTCATACACACATATATATATATATATATATATGTGTGTGTATGAGTCACTCCTTTCCATGCACTCTTCAGTTATAAATTTTTAAAGCCTATTTCGTATCGTGGATTCCCGCAGCTAATTGAGATTAATATAACTAATTAATAACGCGAATGGTTGTGGAACGAAAAGTCCCGGCCAATACAATGGCTCTCATAAATTGAGCATCTCGTAAAATAATTACTGACATCCGCGGATTTTGGCGTCTGTCCCCTTTTCTCTCTTCGATCTTTTTACGACGACATTATGATCGGATCAGTACGGACCCTTTACACATGTACTTCTCCCTCGTTCTGACTCCCCATTCAACGAAGATTTGTCCGATTTTTCTACCTCTCCCTCCAGCTTTATGACTAATGTCGACTGGTTAGATACGAGAAAAGTTCATAGAACCTTTCTGTAAGGATTAACGCAAAGTCGAATTCCCCAAATGAAAAGAAAATCGTTCTACGAAGAAGATAATCGGAGAATTTTCTTCATTTGTGTGACAAAAATTACCAATCTGACAAATTATTATTTTATCATCCCTTACATACTGTATCATCACGTACGACGTCATGACATGATAAACTCGTAGAAATAATAATTGGAATGTAATTACAAAAAGAATATAGAGTAAATGAAAGAAAAGAAGAGAGAATAATAATAATATGACAGCACAAATATTGTTCTTCGTTCTTATATCGTTTTGCATATTTAATCCACATTTGTCAAATTTTACAATGTGGTTTATTATATACGTTATAATTTGTCATAATTTATGAGATTTTCATTATTGCTCAATAAGAGGAAATTTCATATGATCGTAATGATATTGACGGAATCAGAATTAAAATTGGGATGTTAAATGGCGACATAATTTGACAACAACGGAAAACGCGCAGCGTCACACGTCGATCGTACTGGGACATTTAATTAAACGTGCCCCGTCCGTGGGTTTTATCGCGGCGCGTCGCCCGCGTCAAACGTCACTCAGGTGGCAAGTAATCGCGATATAATCGTGACAGCGGTATAATCAAATGCCGGATCATTAATTTGAGAATTTTGTAATTTGCACGATTGTGAATATGTTGCGACTACGCGATATTCGCTTTACATACTTTGTCGTCAGCGCTTATACATAGCGAATAAGCTAACATAATATAACGAGATGCAACATGCGATTGACATTATTGAGATAATTACCAATAGTAATAAATATATTATTATTAATTATGTATATATGTATATACATATATACACGCATGTGCGTGTGAGTATATATTTTTAAGATTTTCTCTTAATATTTATTTCAATTTATTACAATAAATGCAAAATTATTGTAAAAAAAATGATTACTAATTTATAATCGCATAATCATGACGACAATAGTTTTTAAAAATCATGCAGTATTCATTACATTCATTTGCAATTCTACACAACGCTCACGATGCGATTCAATTTTCATAGATTTTACTATGTTAGCGGTCAATATTACATGATAGAAACGTCCAAATTAATGTCATCGCATATGTACACGATGTGTACATTAATGTAACGAACGAACAATGCACTTGCCACTCGTACGAGTTTTCAGCTTCGACAATTTTGAACTCGATCGTTCATGCAACATACACACACGTTCGCGCAATTTTTACACGCAATGGAATACATTATCATATACGTTTTTTTTTTAGGATCGTATTTCGAGATCGGTAAATATGAAATAAATATAAACAGCGTATGTGTTCAACAATTCAGTTTTCACATTTCAAAAGCATGACGTACGATTATTGGAAACAATATTCGTTTGACGAAAAATATATTTTGACGGTGTATCGCTGTATCAAAATATTTTTGCAATATTATCATTACTGTTATTAAATTATTAGAATCTAAACATTTCTAAATACAGAAAGAGTATGTGTAAGAATTATTGAACTCTGGACAGAACTGATACAGAATTGTGATTACAATGAAATGTTTACTGGTATCACATCATAATTGCAACTTACTTTCGTATTTGTCTTAAAATAAAATTGAAGATCACGATAATGATGATGTATTCAGCGCATTTCGCATATGCCGGGATTTTTCGGCACAGTAGGACATAAAAGCGACATAAAGAATCGTGACGCTTACGTTGCGCACTCTCAATATATATATATATACATATATACAAAAAATATATGTGTATACATACTCAATATATATACATACACACACACTACTTGCAGTTATGCTCCTCTCGTAGAGACAGACTTCTGCAGACTACTCCCGGAAAACGTGCGAGACGATGCGGGCGAAAGTGAGACGGAGACGGAGAAAGAGAGCGTATGGGAAATAAATTACTGCCAGCATCTGGTGATAACTGGAAAAGTTATCATACGTGCCACCTCTTTCACGGGCGCCACGTACGCACGGAATGCCTTGGTCCTCCAAGTTTTCTCCTGTCTGTCCAAGCGTTGCTCATACGACGGATGAGAAACGCCTGCTGGGACCGGACAAATCTTTGTTCGCCGCTTTAAAACGTGCTCTCCCCGTTACGTCGGAGATATTATGTCTTTTCGGAGCGACACGGGCATACGTAATTCGCAAAATTCGCCTCGATCTTGATTCGATCACTTTTTGCCATTTTAGTACATTTACGCCAGCGAAGTAGCGTTGAGCGCGAGCACGCAATATTTCGCGTAAAAAAAGAGAGAGAGAGAGAAGAGTGCCAAAATATACTCAGCGAGGCTCCGATAAATCCGATCATCCCTAATTTCCAAGCCATTCTCCCTAACCAGGAAATTATTTTCGGTTGAATGGGGAGAGCGATGGACGAGTCGCTATTTTCGGCAGTCGGCCGGTGAAAAACGTCACGCGTGTTCCGCACATAATCTTCAACGGATTTGCACGCGCGAGTGACCAGGAAAGGCCGTATCTGCCGATGACACGCCTTGTCGAGGGCGCGTGTGAAATTTAATAAATTCGCGCCGCCACGCCGCCCGCGCCGTATCGCTCCCGCCGTGGAAAAAGCGTCGAGTATATTCGTCGCGTCACGTCGCATAATTCAATCCGACCGACCGACCGACCGACCGACCGGCAGTCCACTTTTATGGACTGGTATATACCCGAATCCAACGACAGATTTCTCCGCTTGCTCGTTGTCGACTTTCCATGAGCGATGACGAATATTTCAACTGCGAAACTCGTTGTTCGAACACCACTCTGCAATTTATTTCACTTTCTCACGCCTCTCGTGAGAGAAAAAGAGAGGGGGGGGGGGAGGGATTCTGCGGTAATGAGAATGGAGCCGAGCAACGAGTTTACGGTGAGATTAACGATTTTTACTTAAAATATATGAGATTTGTAAATATTAATCCTCTACGTTCCATAAATACTTCGTTAAATAAATATGATTGTTTTTAATACACGAATTTTCTCTTTAATACGGAATTTTCAACAGGAAAATCATGTGTTGATTTCATTACAGTTTTATATATGCTTTTATCTGATTTCCATAAAGTAACGTACATTTTCATTTACCGTTGATTACGGAACAATTTTAAATTTGTAATATATGACATACAATATCTATGTATACGTATATTCCGAATACGGACTTATAAACTTATAATATTTTTGACGGATTCATATAACATCATTATCATTTTTTTCATCAAAATGGTAATAAAACTGGAGCATATGTATGCATGTATTCATATTACATTATATGCAAATACAATAAAAAAATTTTGATGGAATTTATCTATAGATTCGTTTGTGTTTATGTGTGTGTGTTTATGTTTGTTTTTTTTTCTTCTTAAAATAAAGTTTTATTAAATCATCTTTTTCATATTTTCATAATTTAACATTAACATTTTAACAAATAAATGTAAAATTAAAATACTTTACTATAATATCCAGTGAAAATTAAATAAAAATAAAGTTCTGTTAGTTCTATTTTCCTAAAAACCAGATTAAAAAGAATCTTTTATTCTTGATCATATATTATTTATATTTAAATTACAGATGTTCCAACGCCTTCGTTAAAAATTATCGGCATATTTATTTGTTCAAGAATTATTCATACATTTTTTTTAAATTGCTCATTTACATGTTGCAAAAAGGAAGTAAAAAGTCGACAAGATGCAATTTGTTATATTTTTTGCAGCACCGTTGTTAGTGCCATGTTTATTTCCCCGCAGTAAGCTCGTTGAGCACTAATCTCGTGTTTTTGCGGTGTATTACATTAGAATGAATTAGTCCGCGCTAATCGTCTCGTTTCGTTTTTCAAGCTGTCAAAACCGTACAACCGCATAACTGATACAAATGCGATAGTCTTGCATCGATAATTGATTCTAAACTCTAATGGCATTGCTAATGCACCAATCAAACGGGAATTAAATGGATATACGTATGGATAAGCTGTAAGCTCTGTTAACATTAGCATGAAACGCGGATATTGCAATCTCGATTATGTAGAGACGTAAATAAAAATTTTATGATATTACTCGCGCGCTCATTACTAACAAACGGATAATTATTCTTGTAGAAATTGTTATATTAAATGTGAGAATTACTCGTCTTCTCTGTCATCACAATAAGTTTTTTACAAATATATACATATAAAATTTAAAAACACACACACATACACACACATAGATTTCAACAAATAATTTTAATTAATTTACAATGCAAAAATATTGTATCAAAGAAAAACGTATCAAATTTCAGGCTACTACAGTTTACTCTGTAATTGCACGTGTGGCAAATTGTAGACGGGCACATTCGAGTATATCGCTGGGAGCAATGGGAGCAATTAAAAAGTTAATTTTCAGTATTACACGCAAGCCATGGCTTAGCGCTTGTAAAAAAGTGATCAGAAATTTTACGTTTGCTGTTAACTAAGTAACAACGCGAGATTCGCATTCGACCTTAGAGGGCCGCCGCGCCGCGCCGCGCCGGCCTTTCGCACGCCCGAGAAATCGGCGATCCTACGCTGTGTATCGATGGATAATAAAACTCCCGGATATTAGATACGTGTTTCTTTTCGTAATGGCGGCCAACGTAACGTTAATTTGGCATCGTGAAAACGCGCTTTCGCCGACCGGCTTTAATAACGGCATCTATGGCGCGACGTGCATAGCATACGTCTCGATTTTGCAGACGTGCGCGCGGCGCGATTTTCCAAGGTGTTTTTCACCATAAATATTGCATGGCCAAATTGCGATAATGCAACAGCTTGGTGCGGAAAACACGGCCCTCGACCTTCGTTTCGGCCGCCCCGTAAATTCACGGCGACTCGTGCGAAAATTTAAAGGCGAGAATTTCACGGTACGCGCAGATTACACGATCGCTCGCGGTCACCAAAAGTAATTTTCTCTGATTTTATGTCGTCGATTATATCAAAGATCTCCGGTACGCTATCCCGTTGACAACTGTCTCTTAATTATTAACGTTATACATAAGACTTAATCCGTGTTTATTCGCGATTGAAGTCTTATTTGATTATTTTGTCGCTTTTTATTCTACTTTTTTTCCACGGAATAATTGTAGTACAAAAAATTGCTTGAAGTTATATTCTTTATGTTCTTCGTTTTAGAATATATGTATGTTTAATTCATACTGTCAAGTTGCAATTCGCCCTGACATGATATTTTAAATTATAGTTTATTAAATTATATTTTATCTCATCATGAAACCTATTTGATCACGAAATCCAGTTCAGTTATTAATATTTTTTGTAGTGTATTGTTATATATAATAATAAGGATATAATTGTAAACTTCTGCATATTTCATCCCTAACTATACTAAAGTCACTTTTATAAGTCTGCGCAGCTGATTTTTCATCATTCCTAACGTTCGTTGCTGTTTCCAAATTTCCGAACATTATCGGTAAGTTATCGCGAATTCTGTGCTCGGCGGACTGCAAGCTCCTACGATTACGATCTTCTGGCGCATCCTAAAAAATTGCAATAGCAATGGAAACGTAGCGCGAGCCGATATATTGCGCGAATACATTGCGCTCACTCAACCGTTACGCGTATTCGCTTGCGCGTGATGCAAAACACTTTTGGCGAATATCCATAATTCGCGAGTCATCCACCGTTCTGAAAGTTAAGCGGTGTCGTTTGGAAAATCGCACAGCCGGCTGCGCGGACGAACTTGGAATTTGGTTTGTGTAAATTTGCTGAATTTCGCAACGCTACTGCAGTGGTTACAACAATGCCGTCATGTTTTGCGTTGCAATTGTGTGTATAGTCCAGGATATTAACAACGTCCGGTATACTTGCGTATAAGAATCAAATTTCCCATGCAACATTTAAAAATCGCCTCTTCAATGACGTAATTACATGATTTAACTGTTTCACATTTACAAAAAAATAGATAAAATTCGTTTAAATCGCGTATCACTACTCTTGCGAATGCGGATGTACCAGACACCATTGCATTCGACTGCACATGTGCAATTTCATGTGGCATACGTAACGTACATAACGCATCGCAGGAATGTGGCGAATAATTAAGATCGCGCCTCTAAATATTTAAGATATCCATTTGTCCATCGTGAGTCGCATTGCGGACTGTTAACGTAAAGTGAAATTTTCAGCAAATGATAATTCGAGGTAAGAGTAAACATAGATTTAGTGTATAAAGTTCAAGATGGAAATTAATATATTTCAATAAATAATTACGCGAATTAATGAAAATATAATTTTTATCCAAATTACATAGGTTTTTTAATCCAATTCTCTTCAATTAAATTATGATACGCGGAAATCTCAAAGGAATATCATATTGTATTATAAAATATACATATTTTAAAATAATAATTTTTATATGTGTATTGTATTATAATTTTTAAATTAATATTATGTGTGTAATCTTTCCACAGCATGTGGACAATATATTTATATTTAGTAATAACTCTTCCATTGTTAATTAATGTCGCTCGATCAAAAGTTGCGATCGTAAAATAAATCATTGCATGCAAGCAATCAGACGACATTGCTTTCTACAATCAGAATGTAATGCTTAGATTTAGATGTTAATTTTAGCGGTAGTAATAGACTGGATTAATGCGGAAGCGGTGCACGTACGCGATGCCGCCGCGCGCAGAGAACGGAAACGGGAGGACTGCAATTAGTTCGGCGAGCTGCGCCACTATCGAATCCGCCTGCCTGCGGTCGACGACGTAATTGCAAAAGTTACGCACGTCATAATTTAATTGATACCCGGTCGCGGATTCACCTTGATTTCGCAATCGCGGAATATAAGATCTGTACCGATGTAAGCAAGTTGCTCGGAAAGCAGCTCGTGAATTTTTAACTTAATTATTTACTTTACGATAATAAAATGTACTAGATAATATCATTTATGCAAAGTTCATATGATATTTGTTACAAAATCATGTTATATTCATATATTATTTTTTTGCCTTTTTAATAATGTATGGAAAATATTTCATAAGCATGATTTTGAAATAAAAAATTTGCTTTAATATGTTTCTCTTTGTATAATTAATTAAGAAGCTTATATTTTTAATTCCCTTCAAAGTTTTCACATAGACTGAAATTAAAAGTTTCTCTATCATCCGTAACAGAACTGAATAGAAATGTTAATTTTAATTTCTCTGAAAATTTTTCACCATAAATAAAAGTTTTATTCAATTTCAGTTAATTTTAAAGATATATTACGCAATTGAATGAAGCACAGGTAATATATATTTTAGAATACATACACGAGTATAATTCTGTTAGACATGCGTACAGCACACCTGGTCTCTAATATTATTTACTTAGATGTAAAGAGAGATGGATAGTTGAATGTTTGGATTTCCCAGTGCAGAAAGATTTTCTCAAGCCGAAGATTCCTCTCGATTCGATCGTATAGAGGGAAAACGAAGAAGAAGGAGAAAGCGGACATAAACCAACACGCTGCGGCGCATAGAAACCGCGAGGCTGTAACCGAGTCTGCAAGATTACAAGGTTTGAGTGACACAAGATGGTGTTTACGTCTGTGGTTGAGAGTCTTAAAAAAGGGATTCCAGACGTTGCATTAAATCTGTGGGAATCGCGTTTGAGGCGAATGAGGGTCGTACACGTTGGATTAAATAAAAACATGTTGCGAAATCTCTGGTAATGAGAAGCGTCTTTCGTCGCGCATTTGCGCTTTTACATTATCGATTTTTTTTTATACTAGCGCACTCTCTCCATTTGCAATTAAATAAAAATTTCTTATTTAGTAGTCGCTGGATCGAAGATTAGAGATTACCTCAAAGAGGTGTACCTCAAGTTTTCAATCTCGTTATATTCCGATAAGATTGAAAACTGATAGAATAAAACTGAACCATTTATCAAACTTTTATGTAATATTTGAGATAATTTTTCATTATTGAATTTTATTATGGCTAGTAAGTAAACTATCGCTCATTTGTAATTATGTATTTTCAATTTCATTACACTGGTACTAAGAAATGCACGTAAACTATTTTGCTAAAATCAATTATACTATTATATAAATCTGCATTACACAAATCAAAAACCTATAAATGAGTTTTAAATTCCACCTCGATAATAAAACATCTACTACGGCCAATATGCCTAAAATAGTAATATCAATATTTTTAATTAACGAAAATATATATCAAATATAACAACAAGACGAAAAATATTTGTATCTTAAAAAGGATCATAGTATTATCGTAATTTAAGTTATAGAAATATTTTAAGCAGAAAGAACAAAAATAACTGTAAAAGAAATCAATCTTATACATCGGCAAAAAATTGGTCAAAATTGATTAAAATTTAACGTGACCAAAATAGAGAGCCGAAAAATATAACTAAAATATAGATCAATGGAATCAAACTTATAATAATACATTCAGCTATGCAAAGAGAAAACTTAATGCTTAGCATTCGGCGTTTCCATCCAGGCAGCATTAAAATCTAATTCAACTCGCCCGGCGCACTCATTATATTTTCGTTTCACCTTTCAGTATGATTTAAATTATATTTCCGCGGCATTCATAATTTATGTGCAACGCAATCCTCTTCGTGGATTTTTACGAAGCCGCATTTTTATTACACCGCTCGCACGAATGAAAGGTAATTCAGCGCGTGCTGGCGCGAGTTCTTCGCGCGTGCACGAATCCCGAAGTCTCACATCGCACGCGTTTCCGCTATTTCCCGAGCGAGGCTCTAACGAGAAAAAAGGAACGCCGATTTTACGCCGTATCGAGATACGATGTTTGCGGATGATGAGTGTCCGATACGTTTCGCGTCGATTTACGCATCGTGACTCACGCGCGCACGTATCTTTGACTTATTGAACCTGATACGACGCGAGCGCAATTTTTCAGGCGAATACGGGCGGGTTGTATGCTGCTTTCCGCCCTTGTAATTTCTATCATAAATTCTGGCACCGATTTTTCGCATCGAGACACGCCCGATTTTCGCGGCTCTCTTTCTCACTCTCCTCTCTGCCGCGCGCTGCTGCACGGAAAATCGTAGAAGTCTTACGATTTAGCACTCGCGTCATCCGCCGCGCTATTTGTCGTCATGATTTATTAATCGGCCCGACGGATCAATATTTCACAAACCGCTCATTTTTCAAAATTTCCGAGTTGCATGTACTCTTGCACATTCAAGCGTGCACTCGGCGAAGATATTTTCATAACCCTTCCTCGGTGACTTTCCGTAGAAACAGATAAAAGATATTATATGTATATTGGTATAATCGAGTCGTGTTTTTCGTTCATATGTCTTTTCGCTTTTAATATCTTACATATTAAAAAATATTTATTCTGTCAAGCCTTTTGTTGTCATTTTTATATAAATGTAATAAATAATATGTGTTACGATATAAATATTATTTTCTTTATTTAACACTATTTTTTTTCAAAAAAAGTATCGCAAAATATGCATAAAAGTACATAGAAATACAATCATGAGCAAAATATCAAAACCTCAAAGCAGTAAAAGGTCATAAAAAAAAACAGGTGGTATGGAATTTCCACGAACCGATATTTCGCAAATTTATAAATGTTCCGCCGAATCGAGCAAAATTATTCGTATAATAATCGATGATAAATGCAAAGGGAGGTATATAAAAACATTTCAATCAAGCGAGCAATTTTTACCGGGCAACCGTAAATCGCGCTATTAAAATTTCGATGGACAGTCACGTTAAAAATCCTGTAGGAGAAAAAAAGAAATATGCATAAACCGCGTTACTGGGCAACAATGCCGACGAGCACATGCGTAAAAATGTAAAAACGCGCTTTTGTAACCCAAAGCGATACGAGCCAATATACAGTGCGTTGTATATTCGACACTCGGCGGGGCTTAACGCATCAACCAGCACCGCCAAACAACGACACAAAATATTAAACGGCCGACTTGCGCCCGCGCTCGCCGAGTAAAACGTACTAACGACGCGTAAAAATCCGGACGATGAATAACAATACCGTCAGGAATATGTAGCGGGGAGACAGCTTATCCGTGAAAACGCGAAATGGACTTAGCACGCGACATGAAAAAAACGCGATCCTTTTCCCAGCCGAAATGCCGGATATTCGTGCGTGTCGTGCGATGAGTAATAGAATGTCACATATCAGCATCAGTGTAATGACATTTTTATATCTCTCCTGTCCGTCTCGCGCTTGTCCGTCCGCACGTAATCAATTAATCGCGTAAAGCAAGCAGCCGCGAAGAGACTGCGTTGTCTATTCGACAAATGTGTAGAGCATAAAATGATGGAAACGTCGATACCCGAATGCATGAAAATGCATGTGTGTGAGAGAGGAAGAGAGAGAGAGAGAGAGAGAGAGAGAGAGAGAGAGAGAGAGAGAGAATGAGACAGAGAGCTGAGTTTCGTTGAATCAACAAAATAATTCGATACATTGTGCATGCAGATCGTAAATCGTACACTCGCATGACGTCATCGACAGTCCTACCCCTCTTGTTCGCTAACCGATATTTCATGTACCGCGATTCTAACAAGCGGAGATCTCATCACGTTTACACACATGCACGGGCGCCGTGGATTCGCAAGAAAACGGACTCGGCAAGATAATGAACGAGATCGGAGTTATTTTTCTCTCTTGACTTTCCCAAGTGTCGGACGTTTCGTGAATATGTAACAAAATAAGTGTTTCGATTTTAATAATTTCTCCTTCATTTGGAGACGTTGCATTCTTTCGTATAAAATCGTGTTACAAAACCACTTATCTTTGAAATATTAAAAATTCGTTAAGTTTCTCCCACGTTAATAGAAGAAGAAACAAACTTTTTTTTATCACTCTGATGTATCTAGATATTCCGCGTCTCAAAGTTATGAATAGTTTTCAGTTTTTATTCTGCTTCGACGCGCCACACCGTCCTCGCGCCTCGCTCGCATCGGCGAAGGTTGACTTGTTCCACTTTGGCCGTTTCCCCGAGTCGGAGCGATACTCGACTCGTTCTACTGCGTCTGGCGCGTTTCTTATGCTCCTGTTATTCATAGCATAAGATCCTTTTTACGCTTAATCTCTCGCACACGGCATTCACATTGAGAAACGTCAATGTATTTTAAAAACGAATATGCACAAACCATCCTTGATTCGACAAAGCTCTCGTGGAGAAACATCATCTATCACTACACTTGCATATCTATTGCATAAGAGTTACTACGTGCGCTAAATTCATTTACAATGCAAAGTCATGTATAAACGTTGGCTTTACCACCATATAAATGCTTTAATTAACATTTACATTTTTAAGCTAAAATTTACACTCCGTTTATCGGATTCAGCGTAATTTCCATTAACGATTCTAAAGGTGGATGTCGATAATTGATCAGTCCCTTTTTTCGTCATGCATTTCCGAAGCGGGTTCATAAAAATTACATTTCCACGAAAAGTTTCACGTACGAAACGAAATATCGCCATTGGCAAGAAAGGAAAACATTCAAACGCATCAAACGACGCAGACACATACCGTCGGGGCTGGAGAACACGTAAAAAATTGTACCTCGGACGTGTGTTACTGACTCATTACCCGATTTTCATCGGCAGCAGCGTGCAGTAATTTCGAATAATATCAGCGACAATGCGCGAGCGTATTCTCGCACCGCCGAGCGTATCGCCGAGGGCGTACCACGTAGAAGCTACCGGTATAAAAATTTTAATGAGCAACGGCCGCCCCCCTCGCCCCCTCCGAGGGAACGGCGCCTCTTTTCGGGACGATTTTACGGTGGCAATAAATCCTCGTTTCCAGTTGCCTCTGATAAATCGTACGCATCGCGCGGAGCATGTTTTTGATATTCCGCGCGGCGTGCGATCCCGATAATGGAGTTACACGCGGATACATGAGCGGTATACACGCGCGCGCATGATGTATCGGGGGATGTGCCGGGCGGTCGGTAGGTTGCGTGATGCGTGCGTAAGATCCCGTCGCGATGAAACGCGACGCTCTTTCGGGTCGTCAATGCCGCGGGTGAGTCTACGTTCCGCTTGCCGACTTGAAATCCTCGGTCGTCAATTTCGTGCTCTTTTCTGCACAGCCGTGGCAGCCGTGGGTACCGTCGCGCGAGCAATGGAATTCTTAACGCTACGTGTCAATTTTTCACAAAAGGGTGGAATGGAATACGTTTGCCGAGTTTAGACCGACATATCTCGGGGCGTTCTGTATATACATAGTCTTCAATAAATATAATACGAAGAAGCTTAAAAAAAAGTTATGAGATATTTTTAAAATTTCCTATTTGTGTTCCTTGTTATTCCAGGATCATGGTTACTTAAAAACCATAAGTTTCTCGAGAATGTGGTAAGTTTAGTATATTTGCATATTCGTTTTTTTTCCACATGAAATAATTGCAAAAAATGAAAAAAAAAAAAAATATTTTTTCAGAAATTTAATTCACTCTTCTAGATAAGCATTCCATAAATATTCGCAAGAAAATTTACGTCTATTTAATATTGTTATGGGAGAGTAGAATTGTTGATGTCTGCAGAACATAGAGCATTGTTAATCAATATACACGAAGACTCGAGAAGATATATTCTTGTAAACAAATGAAATTACGAGGTCTGTCTAATTAGAGTTGGGGGGTAATAATTTTGTCCAATTAAAGTTCTATTCCGTTGCGTAACGATCTTCTCACTGTCTCATTTAATGCGTGGGATTTTCCGATAATGAAACAATTCGACTATTTCTCTTCCGATAATCAGAAAATAAAAGTAATGTTGCATTAATTGTTTCGAATAAAACAGCATAAAAGATAAAAGTGTGATTATTTATCATTTATCATTCAAATGTTAAATAAGATTGTGGATGTTTGAAAAAAAAATAGTATAAAATAAGTACAAGTATTCTCTTATCGCTACATGTTATTGGCCATTGGATTTACTCGTATGGTCAGCAATGATGTATTAGATGACTAAGGGAATTGACGTTGTAACAACGGACAATGGCTAACATTTCGATGGGAGCGTTTCAACAGGGAATAAAACAAACATCGCATACATTATATGCAATACAGCTTGATAACTGTTATTCCAATTTGTACATGTATACAGAAGAGAGCGTGTTCCATTTCAAATAAGGCAATCGAGTACGTTGCAAAACAAGCAAGATTCGATAAACTGTTTCGATTAAAATTAGGACAATTTCAAGGCAGATGTAGCTATGATATATCATCAAAATAATAGCGGTTTATTAAATTTATAAAAGAAATAATAAAAAAATTGTAAATTAAAAATTTTAAAATTTTACATCTTTAATAAAAAAAACTTTAAACATCTTTTTTCATCTTGCTTAGTTTGTAAAATATTTTATTGCGTCTAACGTGGAGTACTTTATATCACTTTACTGTAAAAACTCTAATAGAAAATATTCTATACTCTAATAGAAAATATACAAGAAAACTCAATGCGTATTTGAAAAATAAAAAAACCATCATATCTTATCAAAAGTATTGAACATGCACGTTTGATGTGCATATGCATATTCAAATATTTACGAATATTGCACAGATAAAATACTTAACGGAAAATGGAACGAGATTCATATACATATTTACTTAATTAATAAAGAAAATAATAGAAATTATTTAAATAAAATTTTCAAACTAAATTAATTTTCACATTTATTTTTTATATTAGTGCGAAGACAACAATCTACTACATATTTCTATACACTTGGTTTCTTTTTGTTCAAAGATTATATGTACTGTTTAAATTTTATTTAGAAAAATATAAACTTTTAACTAAAATAGAATTAATAGAATTAAATCTTTCACACTTACTCTTCCCGTTTTTGTCTATGGAAATACATTAATTAAATTGCATAATCCAGTTAGAAAATTATAATTATTTACAATTTTCACATTCACAAAGCTATATTTATTTTGAGCAATAATAGATCAGAGTCAATCTTACGAATCTGGCGTGAGCGGAATGCGTTGTTTAAACTAGCGTAACATTTAACTGAGCGTATAACGTTGCAAATTGCCTAAAAACTAATAAGCGCGAAAATACTGTCCGTATGTAGAAGCAGTTTCAGCGTAATCGGTAATACCATTACGGACGTACGTGCATGCCACATGTTGGAAATACAGTCTATAATTCCCAGGCAGGCGAGAAGAGAACCATGAAATACAAGATATTCCGCAATTCCACATGTTTCGTGAAATTTTCAACGATATCTCCGCGAGTCGTCATTACGAATTAGTCAATCTTTAGTATCCGTATTAGAATTTAGTATTCACGTTATGAAACTTTGCTATATTAATATAACATATCGGTTATATATATATATATATATATATATATATATATATATATATATATATATATATATAAAACACATGCTTCTGAATCTCAACTTATACATATACTCAGATAAAATAATATTTTCATTTTTATATTTACCTTCTTTTCAATTTTTTCATATAAAATTCTTTTCAGTTTGTCATATAAAATTAAACGTGAAATGAATTACGAGTACCAATTTCAGAAGAAATATAATACATTTTGTATATGTATGTACATATAATAAAAAATGTTTAATAGATTCATAACGTTCGAGATCGTTCTACGAGAAAATCTATATACATATATATTGCATGCACACAAAGGAAATTTAATTTTCAATGTTGAATAATAATTAAAATTTAATGACAATATAGCCATATTTTTAAAATTATATAATTTTATAATGGATTAATGCAATATATTGTATTATAAAAAATTTTATAAAATAAAATATAAAATTTAAATATTTTTCAAATATATGTGTATATCTTACAAAGAGAAAATAGAGATTTAGAACAGAAATTAATATATACATAAACAATCTCAATTAAACAAACAATTAATAATAATCAAGATAGAAGTTTATTAACAGAAAATAAAATATTTTCATAATTAAATTTTTATATTATAATTAATTCAATGTTTTATTACAGATTTTAAAACTAAGTAATTTTAATTTTTTTTACTGAAATAAGCGGCATGATTAAAATTTTCTGCGGATGTGTTAACAAAATGGTAGGAATGGGTGTAAATGTTTACGCGTGAAGGGCGTGCTCGTTTGCATACTAGTTGATAAATTGCAATTTGACGTAATAATCCGGGATAATATTGCGCAATTATGCAAAAACGTACGTCACTGCTGATAGCTGTAAATTATGCATGAAAATTAGGGCAATAATTACTCTAGCAGATTTTAACGTTCATTTCCAATAGGTGTTATCTTATTAAAAAGCATATATAATTTATAAAGAATCCGACTCTGCTATAAAGTGTAGTCAACAGATAATAACTAAAATTTGTGAGAAATTCATATCGCGCATATAGTTATTCTGTTATTGATTAATGAAGAATTTACGATGTGCGAAACTGTTTTTACTCATGTCTGATTCATTCTCTATACGTATATATACATATCTCAAACTCTTTATTTGCATATATCGAGTTTTATATTTTATCGAGTATTTACTCGATACTCGTTAAATTGTTCTTTGAACTCGTTATCAGTAATATTATATATTATTTTTACACAAATTTCATGTAAAATTATACTTGTTTTAAGAAATGATCGAAAATGATCGAAACTAACACAATAAAATCTCTCTGTTAAAATAATAGCAAGTATTATCGTAGCATTTGTATATAGTAAAATTCTATCTATTAATTATATGTATCGGAAACGCAATAAATATTTATATGAAAGAAAAAAAATATGATAAAAGTCTCCTGTATACTATTAAATTACTTTGTACTACTTTGATTATTTTGATTACTTTTGTTATTATAGAACAACAAACTAAATTCTTTCGAATATTGAGAATTCGAGAGCGATGTAAAATGCTTTTTTGCACTTTTCAATCAAGCTTCAGGACATGCATGTGGTAGAAACAGTGCGAAAAGTTTCATCCTATTCAAATTCCTGAACTATATTGCAATTCACGTTTTCCGGTCTCTAAAACTTCATTGTTCGTTGATGAATTAAAAAAAAAAACTAATGTTTTTAAGGTAAATTCCATATACATCTTTTTTTCTCATCCTTCTTTTCAAACTACTTGTTAAAAATTAACATGAGATTATCGTAATGCATTCGCGATAGCGTTTAATATCATTCGCATCGATAACATCGCCAAACAATAAAATATTACTTCGAAAGACGGACGAAGAACTACGTTTGAAAAATGATAGATAGATTGTAGATAAGAGTCACCTGGCGCGAAAATACAGGAAAAAAGGAGATACAAAGGTGGAAGTATACCCATGTGGAAACGCATGGTGGGCATCGCGCCGTTGCTGGAGACGATGAGAACACGACGATAAGAAGGTCGATCTCCTCCTTTCGTATGCTACACGCGCGATGCTGATAATAATGTATGCTGATAGCGCGAGCAATATATTTTGGCGATAAATACAGCCCGCAAAATGCAAGCAAAATGACACGTTCTGAATCTTTAATGCGAAATCATTTTCATAAGATCACAACCGTGATTCGCGATATCTTTCAAGATTGATAAATGTACTCCATCATTAACTTTCTTCTCCTTCTCGACGTTATCAAAGCAAAAGTAATGACAGATTGCAAATTGATCGCTTTTGTGCGATAACGGAAAAATGTTATTTGTTGTTTTCTTTTTTCACCCCTACCTGTGGAGTGAAAACGTTAATAACGTATTTTAATTATATTACTTACTTCGAGCGAAACTTAGAAATTAATGCTTATGTTTCGTAATTACGCGTTTCGAATTTTTAGCACAAAGTCAAGTCGCGGTCACGATATTTATGATTTATGATAGCTTCTAAGGTTAATGAACATATCCTTTTATCAACTATTCCTCTTTCCTTTAGGAAGAAACCGTCCTTTTATAAAGTTAAGTGATTAACTCCATGATAACCAATCATGTTAGCGTCACGACGCATTAGTTGGCGAATATCGCATAGCAGGGAGAAGACCTTTCATAATTATCCGGTGAAATAAATAATGCGCAGAGTATACACTCTACACGCCAAATAGAGCAATATTGTATATTACCCGGTGTAGAAATCCTGCGGATAAAATTTGCAAAAATCGAGGAGCGATCGCCTCTTTGGAATGAACGGCCTGAAATATTAAACAAGACAAAAGCTTCTTATGAAACATATCTATTATACATGTATTCGATACATGTCTCTCTCTCTCTTTCTCTCTCGATCTTCCGATAGTTGCTACACGTTTCTAAGCAGAAGCTTTTACGCCAGCTGCATTTACGCGCCGATTTTCCAGCTGTCCGTTCGAGGGAGTATCATTCGACGGTCGATCACCCATTATATCCGCTCTCGATCTCTCTGTACAACACCGCCGGGAGTGGTACCATCTCGCCCCGCGCGCGCGTATCCCTTTGCCGCACGGAGAAAATGAAATTGGCAATATCAATAAAGTCCAAGTATGCCGATAACATAAAGGTACCTAAAGGCGCGAGCGCGAGCGCACATTTCTTCGCGAACGGGCCCATTTAATTTCCAGAGAACATTCCGATGTACTTACGGAGTATCCGCGCCACATACAGTAAACGAGGAAACGGCGTGGCCAGCTGGTGGCGAACGAGCCGGAATTGGTTCCATCATCCAAGCGGGACCGGGAAAGGGGAACGAGGGAGTGGAGAAGTCGCCCGAATTATCCGCGGGAACTAAATCAACCCGGCAACTTACGTAACTTTGTGCGTGGTAACCCCGTCCGTTCATTCGATTATGTCACACCGTAGAGGAAAGGCAAGTCCCCCATAGTTTTCCCCGGGTAGTCGCGGGAGAGTTTCCAATTCGCGTGCGCGCGGCGGTTTCGATTTTAGTAAGTTTTCGCATCGTACAAGCACCAGCTCCCTCCATCGTGGAACGAAACGGCATTTACCCGACTGCTTGTATCTTTTAATCGCGATAAAATACGCTTTGACATTTCCCCCGTCACGCGGCAGGTTAGTTTTACGCTATTACTTAACGAGCAAATTCTGTTCTCGAGACATTGCTCGATGCAAGACAAGCAGATGAAACACTCAAGGTTTTTCTCTTCAGAGAATTCGCTATTTAAATTCAATAATTGCTCGATGAATTTCAAAATAATGCCGTTGAAGCCACGAATTTGTAATGACAAAATACGACAGCTTCCATGAAATATGACTGCGTGCCGTTTGTGTTTGTATTAAAATCATAAATCGCAAGTGACCGAAGACCTGACGGATAATAAATGATAAATACCATATTCATATTTTTCGCATGAAGTGTGCGGCCGCGATAATAATAGCGATAACTAATCAAATTAGCGGGCGACACGTACTCTAAGCTCTGAAAATTTTATGGCACTCCCTTGATTGCTTTTTGCCGCGCATACTTTCGCGGTAAAATAGTTATAATTTCGGCGTGATCGCGCCGGAATATCGCCATCGCGCTTAGCTCTCGTCGCGTCGCCAGCTTTTTGCGCGAGCGTAAGAAGCGCGCGAGCAAATGATTTACGATTTGTTTTTTCGTTTTTTGCATCCGATACTTTCGACGTCGACTCCGGTCCAAAGCGCTCGTTCAACCCTGCGTACGCACCCACACATACACACACCAATTTATTCCCCGCCCTCTTATTCCGTCTTCTTCATTTTTCGCGATCTCCTCTTCTCACCAGTGGCTGTTATCTCTCTCTCTCGCGGCTTATTCCCCCGGGAAAAATATATTGGGACAAGAATGAGATTTATGAATCTGTAGAGCGAAATCTTGGGTCGTATTTATGGTTCGAGTGTTATTACCTCACTTTAGAGCATATCGAGTAACCATATATCTTTGTCAGTGATGCATATAATCCTCGAGCATCGTACATTGTATATTAGCTAATACTCTTAATTTGTCTTCATTAAATTACGTTTATTTTTAATAAATTTAAATCCCGTGTAATATTCCAAGTAAAATATATGTATATCCACGAATTTCAATTTGTCCTATTTTTATATTCCTATTGCAAGTATCATATTATTTAACAGCTATTTTAATCGCGTATCTCTGTGCTCTCTAGTAGTGTAATAATAAATAACAATAATACACTCACATATAATATAATACACATCCGTATTTAAAGTACTGAATATTATGTTTTATCAATATTTTAGGAACAACAATTTATGTTATGCGACATGAAATGTTTCAGTTACTTTTATGAGTAATAAATGAGAATATTGAGGGGTAAACGATATACAATTTGCAGAAAATATGACGATATGGAGCTTCGACAATTTGCTTAATAAACATAAATAAATGGCAACAAATACAAGCAGCACGAGTGGCACGAGCAAAACGGCAAAGTTATTTTTCCTCGCTTTCCATTCGACGTGCATGCAATCTCGACTCTCGATGCATTACGTGAAATTCCCCGAGCTGGAGTGCAGCAGGAACGGCGACACTTTCGCGTATCCGTCGTGGCTGCCTCTTGTGTTCTTCCTTTTTCACTTTTTCTTCTCCCTGTACAGCCGTTGCATCTTTCTTCCAGCCGGAGTAAAACTGTTTCAAGATGCGAACGGGCGATTCATACGTTCCGGGGAGGGAATCGATCGAGCGATCCGCTTTCGAAAGATTACAAAGCCTCCGGCGCTGTGTGCCGCGCTCCGAATATGAAGTATGTTACGGTGAAACGAATCCATCGTATTTTGCAAATAATGACGCCAATGTAGTTCGTTACATAATATTTCACATGGTTCAACGCCCGTGATGAATAACATTGACTTGTGTAAAAGATTAGATTTCCTTACGTACCATATTAATCAGTATTGAACTTGAAAGTTAACTTATGTGTATTGTAAAACTATACAATTTGGTATCTTACAATTAGTTAAATTCACTTGAAAGATATAAAATTAGTATGTGGTTCGTTATGTGATGTAAGTAGACAAACGTGTAATACAATAATCTTTATAACCATATAATAACTTTTAATTTCGGAAAACTTTATTAAAAAATTTCATGAGCTTTGTTACTGTATATTGTATTTTACGTTTAAAAAGTAAAAGTTCGCTACTTTAAAATATCAAGCGATATTAAAATTATGTTTTCTTTTAATTTATCGCTTAATATCAAACTTGTTAGCGAGAGAAAATATTTTACAATGCGATTTTATTTAGTGATGAACTCTAGTTTCCATTTCAATTAGAAAACACCAAGATGTGGATGCTGTGGTACCTCGAAATGGTTCTGTTTATCGAAGAAGACTGCGGACGAGTTGTGAGCAAGGTGGCGAGGGGGAGGAAGGAAAACAGAAAAAGAGGCAGACGCGCCGGAGTATCGTGTTGGCTGCCACCATCGAGCTGCTTTTCAACTCAGAGAAATTCCACGTAATGTATCAAGCCGAGATTACAAATATCGCGCGGTAAGGAGAGAAAATAACGACAATTCACTCACCTCGCGCTTCAAAACATCTCTACATTTACTGTGACTTATTTTCTCAGAATATACTTTGCTAAATTGGTTAACAAAATGATTCGTTTTATTTTTTCTGTCCCTCCCTATTTTTTTCAATTTGTCCTTTTTTGTCTTAATGTTTTAATTATTAGACATAAAATAATTAAATTTCATCAAAACACCTTTTTTCATTGTTCAAGTCTATCAATATATCACATATTATTTTTAACTCGCCTTAGTAAATTTATAAAAGTTTCAAACGTAGAAAATAAATAACATTAAACTTTTTTCTATGTAAAAATTACATAATATATTTAGATTACGAATCCTGTTGGTATTTGACATGTAATAATTTACACGTAATTCTTCAAAAAAAAAAAATGGAAACAATATAGCGCGATTTATAGACTCACATTAATCTTTACGCGGAGCCAGTGCTTCCGTAAGCCATTTCGTCGCTATAGTTAACATGGTAAACGATCTATTATCAACGAGTAAACGATTTTCAATCTTTCTATCTTCACGCGAGATATATGCGAGCCTTGTCGATGGCCGTTGATCGAGCACGTATTTTTCGTATGCGAGATAAGTCGCGGCGTGCTTTCTTTTTTCATAAATCTGCATATGCGATCCCCGATTTCGGATATCGAAAGTGCCGCTTGATAAAGTCTCTCTCGAGTCCCTCCTCCACACGCACAGACACACCTGCCGTGCTGTACAACCTGATTGTAAGCCCGCGAGCGAGAAGTATACATCGCGATAAGGCGGGATTTATGCTGTCCAAGCGTAATCGATTGTACGGCTCTTCGTTCCCAGGCTATTTACAAAAAGATCTATTTATTGCAGTAGCGCTAAACAAGACACCTCGCGAAACCGATTCCCCCGATAATTGATACATCAGCTGTTTCGGAATAAACTGCGAATCGGGCGAGAACTATCTCGCCTTCTATCCTCCGTCAATAATCGCGAAGTGAAACGTAATTGACGTTTCGAAATTAGTTGACGCGATATCAGAGAACGCTTTCTATCGGAGATAGATAAACCGCGTAAATCGAGATCCGTGTAAAGTGTTGTGTAAACCGTTGTAGATGCTAAAGTGACATTTTATTGCGGGATTAAATGAAGACCTTTATGATCCGAAATAAATAAGAGGAGGACATTTTACGTAAACATTTATATTACATTAGCCTCTTGAATATCCATTTTAATGTATATTCAAAGTAGTTATACAAAGGATGAATATCAATGAGTTCTTTTTATGGAAGTATTTCTAACACGTGTGGCGTGATTTCTAAAATATCTCCTCACAAGCGGAAATATTACTGCGGCAGGTCCTTTCACAAGCGTCTATTGTAAAAAGAGAAACAGGTCGCGAATTGTCGCTCTAATGTGCGTTAAGAAAAACGAACGATTCTACGATTCCGCGATGACCCCCGCGGATGAGATGTGCTAAGGATCTTTCATAGCGATCATCGCGAGAAAGAGAGAAAAGAGAGAGAGAGAGAGAGAGAGAGAGAGAGAGGAACGAGAAGGGGGAGAGTAAGAGAGACCGATAGAAGTAGCCGTAGTAACGCCGGAAAAACTCAATCTAGGCATAAATCATGGGATATCGATTCTACTGCCAACTTTCCTCGGCAGCCTCGGCCCCGACGTATCGGAGATTCATCCTGTGACGCGGCAATAACATCTCTTGCCGGCATAAAAATTCAACTATACATCAAACTGTCATATATAGCACCGTATTTGTACCTATCTCGCTGATATTTCCTCCGTTTCCTACCGAATCCCCGCGCGCAACGCTCGCCCCCTTTCTCTCTCTGTCATCCTGACGCCGCGTTGCTACGGTCACCACGCTCTGCGCGGCTTGTACATACACGGGGTGTTCCGGAAGCCCAGCGTCGTGTTAACAATGACGATTTCTCTCGTTGCTCTCGTCTCCGTCGTATTTTTTCTTTACATCAATTTGCCATTAAAATTAAATTTGTGAATTGTAGAACAGCAACTGCATCGCTGAAAAGAATTCTGGTTAAAAAAGGGACGAATCAGAAAACCTTGTAGGATTGATCAAATATTCTGGTTATTACAATAGAAATTCTGGTTATTGTAAGTTATAAAATACTGAGTTCGATTATATGAGTTATAATAACCAGAATTTCTATTATAATAATCAGAATATTTGATCAATCCTACAAGATTTTCTGATTCGTCCGGTTTTAATCAGAATTTTTTTCAGCGATTGTATCAACATGACGATTATTTTCCGTTAATCTTCTTTTGTAAAAAATTGCAATGTTTTTTAAATAATCGTGACGATATTTTAATATCACAAGTTTTATGATACGACGTCATTCGATTAATTATCCGAATTCTCAGCCATGTAGCGATATTAATTACACAAGTTAACGATTTTCTTAATTTATAAAAAGGAAAAAGCATTTATTTATACTTTACATAATGTAAAGGAGCTCGCTTATTTTTGCATCTTTTACGGCTAGCTGTTATTTTCTTCATTTTTATCAATTTTTTTTCGAAGCTCTCGACAGAACGAAACATTTTTCGCGTCAACGTTTTTCCTCGCAGCACCGCCGCGGCGATACCAAGTATCTCTCCCCGTACCGTCGTTGGGACACCCAGTAGCACCGAAGGCAGGAAGCGAAAGGGAAGAACTCGCCGCTTTTACCTCCCCATCGTTCGCCACAATTTTTCTCCGATCGTCCGCTCTTCTTCTCCCTCCGGCGCGGTGCCACCCCCATCGCGCCGCTATCCGCCTTCTCACGCAGCCACCTTCTCTCAGCGGCGATTTTCCGCATTCGATATTTGCGATCTCAACTTCAGATATCGAGAATTCCCAGAGCGGAAGTGCCGCTTGATCGTACTCTCAGTGACACTATTCGGTTCCTCTTTCTCATCGAGCCGCACTCTTTTCTCCTCGTCGTTCTCCACGCTCCTCTCTGGTTTCCCTCGACTGGGCGCGCCGCCCGCGCCGCTCCGAAGCCTCTCGGCGGGATTCCGCGCGCGCGAACGCGAGGACTCGTGTGAGCCGAAAGTGGATCGATTCGTCGATTTGCACGGTGAGGGATTACGACGCGGTGAACGGGGCGGGCCTCGGCGTGTTGTTTTGCATGCGAGCTCGTGTTGCTCGTTTGTTGCGCTTTGATTCGACAAGCGGGCGAACGGGCGAATCAGGGCGTACGCGGTGTACCGTCTCGATTTTGCTTTGTCCGAATGCGCGCCGCTTGCATCGAGATTTTCCCGTGAACGTGACTCGATGATAAGTGAATTTCGTTTCGATTCGAGTCGCATTGAGATTTGGATACTAAGGAACGTGATAAGGCCGTATCGTCCTCCGTGGAGAATCACGATGCGTTTTCACCGATTCGCGGGGAAAAACTCGCGAAATAAAATCGAATCGAGCGATGTTTTGTTCTCGATGTATCGAAACGTAATGCATTATAAAGAATTGTAGCGAATGTAATATAACTTTGTAAAATTTCAGATATTTCGCGCCTGATCCCCAGGGTATCAGTCCATAAAATCGTTTATAAAAGTTTAAAATACTGCAGACGATAAAAATATTATCAGCAATTAATAATTGCTTTACTGAAAAAATTTTCATGTGAATGTATTTTTTCAGAAAATTAAAAATTAAAACCAAAAATTTTTACTATTTTATTATGAAAAAATTTAAAAACCAACATGATAGCTTATGCTATATATAACCATAGCAGACGATAAAAAAATCAAGTTACGCTTTTAATAATTATTTACTCTTTAATGATTAAATATACCTTTTAGATTACATGTCATTTTTTATGTTTCTTCTTCACTTGGTCGTGTTAATTTTAAACTTATCGAACTTTTTTTCTATATATTGGATATTTTTTAAGTCGCTAAAAATAGTTTAAACATCAGAAAATAAATTTATTATTATTTTTGTAAACTTATTAACATGAAACGCTAATAAAAATTGAATATTTAATTCACATTATAAACAATGGAAAATTAAATTAATAATTATGCAAATAATTCCACCCAACATCGACAAAATTCTATATTTATTATGTGTATTAATATCTTATAATCTGATTAACATTTTAATCTCATTAGTTAAATTTTAAAGTCGTTAGTATCAGTTTTAGAATTTTATAGCTTAGTTTAAAAAGATTCTTTTCAGACACACGTTAAAGAATACATCTCCGTTATGTCTTCTATTTATTCTATCTTCCTTTTTCTCTCTCTCTCTCTCCTCTATCTTCTTTGGATTCTGTGCAATGTGTACAATATATACACATTGGTTTTGCAGCCACGCGCATCGATCAACCCCCCTCCAGCAGTTTCGCGTATCTCTAATAGTTTGTGGGACGCGCAAGTTGGATCGGTTTCGCGAGTCACGCCGTATATCTTTGACGGTCGAACGCGGGCAAATCACGTTGTCGATGCGAACACTCCTTTTGCTACAAGCACGTTGTTGCCAGTACGAACCCATAAAAGTAGTTGGCCTACGTCCAGACGCGTTCCGGTAGTGCGAACTTATTGTCGACGGCGACAAACGAAGGCGAGAACGACGGTTCGGTTGCCTTTGTCGGAAGTTGACCATCCCGAAATCCGCACTGTCGTACTAGGGGAGAGAAGGAAGAAAACGCCCCACGCAAACATAATTCATGTCCGCGTTAAGAAACATCCGAAATTGAATCAAGCTAAAAATTGCGCGAGAAGCGAACGCCCATCATGCTCCATTTTTCAAATATCTGTCGAGAAATTAATAACATGTTTCTTTATATTTTACTTTTGTACGCGTTTCATTTCGTTTAATTTATTAAACCAATAAGAGATTACATATCGCATTTGTACAAACGCCAATTTCTAGGAATCTCGTCAAGAAATCTTGCTAAGAAGTAACGTACCTAAGATATTCCATGTGATAAAAAACACGAGGAATATAGAAGAATATTCTTAAGATAAGCTACATAAAATCATATCATTCTATATATCATTTTATAATCGTAGTATATTTCATTAAATTTTATATTATTTTATTATATTGATATTACATTACTAGTATCTATTTATATATTTTAAATAAAAGTATTTTATCAATAATAAAATAAGTGAATTCATTCCTTGAAAAAAATCTTAATTTTTTTCATTCAATGTTTAATTAATTTTTAATATATTGTGCATAAATCGCTATACATTTTATTCAGTGTGTAACTTGTCTATTTTTCTGTTTTTCATTTATGATGCATAAATATCTGTCCGGGCATGTATAAAGTGTCCTAGCAAAAATACGCTTACAAGATTTATCCGGTAAATGTCAAAGCATTTATAACGCTTAATGTGTATGACGCTTCTCAAACGCCTCGCCGCTGCCGTGTTACGTCGCCGATAAACTCGCATTAGTCGTCGCCTAATCCGTCGCATCCGCGTTGATTACGTTAGTGTAACACGATTACGAATGCGCAACGTTCATCACCGCGTATTATATTAATTGCGAGGAATCTAACGACGTCGCGTCGATACGTCGCACGCTCCCGTGTCGATTTCATATAATTTGATGCAATTCGAGCTTCATTAACGCGCGCGACAATCGCGATCGCTGATCGGCATTGTGGTGCTCGTTAATAAAAGCGATCTGACGAATGACGGCTGCGACACGGTGTCGCGCGTCCGTCGTCTGCGTATCGATCAACAATTTCGCTTTTTCACCCGCCACTCGTCGCTACATTGTGAGCTATCGCGTTGTGCGCAGCGTTGTGCAACATCATCCGGTCAAAGGGATCTTGTTTTAACACATCTAGCGAGAACAAATTTATCTTACGCCTGCAGACGTTGTCTTTCCATCGTCATCCTGTTATTCAAGTAAAGATATATATATATATATATATATATATATATATATATATATATATATATATATATATATATATATATATATATATATATATATATATATATATATACGCACTCTTCGTTACATTCGAGCAAAGATACACGCGTGTGCGCATCTTTACTTTGATCCGCAGGATCAATATCTTCGATACGCCGAAGGCTATATCCCATAAAAAGAAAGTCAATTCGATCAGCAGCCATCTTACATTGTCCTTGTTAAATCTTTTTTAAATATACTCTCCCGTAATTGGTTTCATATTTTTAAAAATTCTCCATTTCCGTAGGCTTTCAACGCCTTTGAACAACGAAAGAATCGATTTTAGAAGATCTGAACTGTTGGTTATTGAAAAAAATGTCTACAAATGCTTTTTTTTATATTTGTCAGCTTCTATACTTGTTTTGCGACTTTTTTCAACTTAATCTCTATTACTTCACTGATAAATAATATTAGACGGCTGGTTCAAGTGCTTAAATCAATTCATAATATAGTGATAAATCATATTGCAAAGAATACGAGTATACAATAAAATTATNAATATTAATACTTATATAACATTTAATATAATTATATAATTGAATGTATTTTAATTATATTATTAAATTATTATCACAATAATACGAGTGTTATACACTGCAAAAGAATGGACTTAATCAGACGTTGATACGGAAACTTAAAAAGCATGGTTGCGTTAGTTGATCAATGTAATTTGCGAGAGCATAAGGAGAACGTTAATAATATATGCAGCAAGGTTACTTTCCGATACCGCGGTAATTATGTTTGCCGGATTTTGCTATGACGGTAAGTCAGTAGAAGGGCCACGGCGAATTATCGTGGGCCAATTAAGTTCGAGACGCTTCAAGGGAGAATGGAGAAGAACATTCACAGGACGGCGGAGAACGGGAGAAACGAGAAGCCATGGCAGGAAGACGAGTACGTACGAATTAAATTACATCCGGCAGAGTTGGCGCCCGATTACTTATTCAGCCCGCGTCACCCGCGACTCTAATCCAGATTAAACGATCGATCCCCGTGGATTAGCGCATAAAAAGCGGGTCGTCACGAGGTAGGTCGGTTACGTGGGTTTTATGCGCGTGTGCGTGCATGTGGGCGCGTGTGTTGTTTTTGCATGTGTCGTGTCTACCTACGTGTGGAATATACGCGAATAGAATTGAACGTGCGGGCATACACAAGGGTAATTTTATTAATAACTATATCCGTGCGTATTTTGTTGCTGCTATCGATTCCCGCCTAAAGTAAATCATCAATTTTCTACCTCGATTTTAAAAACAACATTCAAAAATACGTGACAATTCGAGAATAAACATTTAAATGCTTCACCAACAGATGATTGCATACGGCGTTAATTTATTTGTAAGAGATATTAAGTAGTGCAATTTTTATAATGTAGTGCAAATTTGCTGTCGGCAAATACGACACGCTGAAATAAATCGTTTATAATTTCTAATATTGGGTGTAAAGTATAACAGTGTCATAAATTGATAAAAATTTTAAATGTAAATTTTGAAAATATGAAAATAATATTTCTTAACCTCTGACGTCGTAGCGAGCAGCAATAAAATTATGCTTATGTAAAACCTTAAAAAATAAAAATTCGACAAAAAATTTCTCTTTTTCGGAAAATTGCAATCTTAAATCAATTACAATTAATGATTTCGAAATTTGTTCATTATGTAATTTCGATACATTATATCTCGTATGATTAATTTCTTTGGAATCTGTGTAATACATGTACCGATAATAAGCGTCGTAAATTTCTGACGTCGTGTAATTCCCCGCTAAAATATCGCCACTTTTGACACGCTCTTTCTCATCGCGCGTCTCGCCGAGTTAATATTAAAATTGGCAACGACTGGCTGAGGGCAATCAGATCCAGGTCGTAAATTTATTAAGACATGACGGCGCATAATACGATCCGATACTGGTGGAGACGATGGAGCGACGACCGTATAAAAAGTGCTTGTAGGTCTGAAGCAAAGGAGAGAATGAAGAGAGAGAAAGAGACTCTAAAGCAAAGGGAGGGAATGTCTTAAACGTTTATCGGACATGCATAGCATACATACCTAGCCTGCGGCCGTTTCAGGAATGTTTCGATCGGATAAGGGGCAACATCTTCTCTCTCTCTCTCTCTCTCTCTCTCTCTCTCTATCTACGTCCTTGTTTCATCCTCGAGCCAAGTACGAAAAACGTAGAGTTTATTAATTGAAATGATCAAATCGTTGTGCCGCCGTTGTCTTAATTGCGACGTGACGAATGGCGGATACCGAGACGCTATAATTTTCGGGAGGATACCGCACGCCGATTTGCGTGCACGATCCGATCGGATCGGGTCCATCGTAAATCATATAGCACTTATAGGCGCCTCTGTTATTCACGATGGATTAAAATCGAGAACAATGCCTCGGACGAGACGATAACTCCCGGTAGGATACGCGCCGGACGCGCATACGTTTCAATTAAATTTACATTTCCAACTGTGCTTACATACAGATGTCTCCTCCTGTTAGAGGCTGACAAACTTGGCGTCGCGTGTGCAAAAGATAATAAATATATTCAGCATCGGCGGAAAGTACTTTTCGTCAAATTCTTCGTCAAACTTGAATTTGACCTCGGACGGCTTTTAATTCGTAAAATCAAAGATAAATTAATATCAGCAATTATTACGTAATTACGAATGAAAGTAGTTTCTCCATTTTCATTTGGAAAATTACCATAAATTGTTTAATTAAATGTCCAGCGATACAACGCATTTAGTAAATTTTACTCACACCGACGTGATTAAAATTGGAACGCCAAAGTTACCTACTGGTCACGTATGTATTACCTTTTGAATTGGATGTGACTTCAGTTAAAGCAATTAACGGAATTACCGCTTCCGTTTGAGATTAAATGTAACAGATAATTATAATTAAAACAGAATGTAATTTTATCCATGCAAGACATCCGTCTCTTCTGAATCATAATAAAATATTGTTCTGATGACTTCGTAGTCTGAAATGTATTATTGAGATGTCAGATTCTGTATCATATATTGCAATTCTTGATCAGAGTATTTTATTTCAGATGGAAATTAATATTGTAATAAATTGATAAGATATTATTAATGTAAAAAAGTGAATCACATTTTTTACAAAGAAAGTTACTCATGCATTGGCTATACATTGATTACGTTGGCAGTACACTGAGCGATATTTTCCAATGTAAAGCCAATATTGTCCATA
Source organism: Tetramorium alpestre (assembly GCA_021460005.1). Taxonomy (NCBI): domain Eukaryota; kingdom Metazoa; phylum Arthropoda; class Insecta; order Hymenoptera; family Formicidae; genus Tetramorium; species Tetramorium alpestre. The sequence goes on from JAJVSH010000006.1 coordinate 2,065,537, forward strand.
GAATAAATGCAAATGTACTACTGATGTTGCACACTATTTTACATTTATATATAATATTAAATTTACATTATTTCCCAATATTACGTCCCAATATGTTGCACTAGTAAGGAAATTTGACAAAAAAATATGCGTGTGAACTTTCATTCACTATACTTTATATTTTGTTTGTATCCATATTATTTATCAGATTGAAAAAATATTAATATTATATTCATCAGATACTGTTGCAATATTAATATTTACGGGGATGCATTAAAATATTCCGCATATACATATAACAATAGAAGCATATATTTACTAAATATTTTTTTTAAATTAAATTAAATTAAATTAAATTAAATGCGTAAATAAAAATTGCTGTAATTTGAATGTGAACTAAAAATCAATGAATTTTTGTTGAAATTAAATTTATATATTGTATTTATGATATTTCATGATTGTTGTCATATGAAACAAATTTCTTTCGATAAATTAATTTCGCATTCGATAATAATTAAATTTCGCATTTCATTTTTAACATAGCATTGCTTTTATGTTTAAAAATCATTTGAAATACATACGCATGCACATATAATAAAAAGTTCGTACATCGCTAAATAAAAAATTTACGATAAATAAAAAATATTTGAAAAATATATTGTATGTGAATACATGCAAACACAAATACGCACGCACTCACACACACATATACACACATGCATATACATATATGTATATATACATATATTTTCGCTTGTATAGCCTTTGCTAATTAATCATTCATATCATTCGCAAGCACTTACCCGTACGTGCATACACCCAGAAGCATAATCTCATTGCGAACCGCGTAGGTTTAATCCCGCCCATTGACAAAGTGGATTGTCAAAGCGGTGGCGTAACCGATGCCATAACTTCGCAAATTCGCTCCGTGTCTTAGCGGGGGTTAAATCCCGGCCGCAGCCTGCGGTGCCGCTAATGTGGGCGCACATTAAAGTCATAATTAGTGACTAATCCGCGGATCAACGGTACATCGTGTACCACGAATGCACAGGCGGCCTCCGTGATAAGCATGGCTTTAAAGAACCCGCCGCAAAGTACTTCTATTGACGCTACCTATCGTTATGAAGTTTTTTTTTAGTAATACGATTATGACACTATCATCGAAGGTGCACTCCACCGAGTTACGTGCCAACACTTTCAACTGGTTAGCGGCTAGCCAAAACATTACATTTTGTCTAAATTTTATTCTAATAACCATTTTTTATTTGCCGGTTTAAACAAGAGAATTTATTGTCGATACAACTGTGAAAAAGCTGATTCTACACGGAGAGAATTTTTCATTATATTTTACCGTAAAATTCACTACAAATTTTAACATGTTTGGTGATAAGAGTAGGATAACTAGACAATTACATAAAAATAAAAAACCTGTTAAATATTACCGAAAATGATAGGAATTTGTGAAATGTACAACAGAAATTTTATAAACTACATAATAAATTTTTATAAACTACATAGTAAAAATTACCAAGCAGATTGTAATATTATTCAGACAGATTTTATATTTTATTGTGATAGATATGAATAAATCAGAGAGAATTTATAAAAATCTTCCAAATTTTAGTTATCCCACGATTACCATGATTTTTAGGCTAAATTTTAAGAGAAAATTCTCTCCGTGTACGGGGGGAAAAAAAGAAAGAAAAAAAAAACAATAAAAGTATGAAAATTTTAAATAAAAATTTCGAAAAAATTGGAGCTATACGCGATACAGATAAAATTTCTTAATTACATTATAATATTGACAAGGTTCTTTAACATGCATTTAATTAAAATTTTATTGACCTACCATGTTACTGATAGTTATTGTATCATAATTAGTATTTCATTGAAACAAAGTTTACGTATCTATAATATATTGATCCCAACTAATTGATCGCGATGTTAATTCGTTGCAACAACTTTAGGTAGGATTCTGTAATAGTTCAGCCATCATTAAAAAAATTAAAGAATTTTCCACATTGAAAATTTACGCACTTAATAGGATTTATAATCTTGGAAGATTAATCACGTAGCGCGCTCTCGTGTATCAGCTGCGGCGCCGCGTGCTAATCTTAAAAACTTATCGCTATCTTATTGTTAGCGTAACGGCATCGCTATCGCGGGCATATTTCTCCCTGAAAAACAATAGCCACGGGATAAGCCAGTGGATTAAAGAACCTGCTGCGAAGTACGTATTTCCCATCGACGTGTTCTCGCTTCCCTCGTTCGCGTCGTTATGGATGCGACCGGCATGCTCTCTATCTCTATTAGAATCTCGCCTCATCTTTGGACATCTGCCGAATTGAATTTCGGGCCAGTGCAGTGCAGTGCGCGCCCGTGTTTGAAATTTGATAACTTATCATTGTCACTCGATTATCAACGACAATTTCGATTGCAATTCATTTTTCTGAATTACGGAAAAAAATCAGATTCGGCCGACCTAAGGATAAATGTGTCGCAACAAGAATATGTATTTCCGAATCTTTCGATCGAAGCCTGCATCTCTTTGCATCTCGTCAAATTTGTTGGTGAAATTCGTCGGTGTCATTGCCGTTTGTAATGTAACGCACAAATTAATATTGCATGTTGACTGTTCAGAAGCACATCAATGTCACATGGGACTATTCGTCGTTTAGCAATGTTAAAGTTTATATTGCATAAATGTTTATTCATATATATCAGTTACTTTTCGGCGCGCACAAGTCAATATTGCAGAAAATATGTTTACATCGGGGATGTGCATGTGTGTGTATAATTTGATTGGATAGATGCTCTAATATTGAAAATTATAATACGTGATACGTAATTATAGAATTATGTGGAAGAGTATTGCAGCAAAATTCACATTTCCTAATTTTGCTCGATATCGACGTAAAAATAAATTAATTTGTATAATTTTTAACATATTAATTTAAATACAATGTTCTGTTTGCAACGTATCGATATCTTTTCATGATTATTAATTTTTATGTGCAAGCAAGTAAAATAATTAAGAGAAATAATCTCTCTTTATCTCTTAAGATGTTCAAACTTATATTGCAATTTTGCGAAGTTTTTAAATTATAAAGTTACGTTAAATATATGAAAAGAAAAACATATTTAATCACAATATTCACAAAAACGAAAAAAAATTACGTTTGTAGATTTTTCTATTACGCATTTTATTGTTTTCTCTCAGTAACTTTAATGCCCCCTTTAATGTTCCCTTTTCCTCAAAGATAAATTTAATCTAATTGTAAATTAATATCTGCCTATTCCATTATTATACCTTGTTGAAAATTGTTGCTGTTTTTATTATTCTATCGTTTATTTCTCTATATTTTTCTGAAAGAAATCTACGTAAAAGAAAAGAATTAATGACAGTTTTTTATGAGTGAACAAAAATCTGGATTTAGCTTATAAATTAAACAATTTTCAATTAATTTCATGCAATTATATATACTTTTTTCATTTAGCTATTGTGAATATTCTGAGAATGAGTGAATATTTTGAGACTCATTTGGGATATAAAACTGCACTATTCTTTCGAGAAAATTTAATTCTTCGCACAGGCTTGATTAGTTTTTTAAATAGTACCTGCTATTTGCGTTTCTAAGGTCTGTAAAACTTTCCTACAAATAGTTTGGCTACAGCAAGATTAAAGACACTCCGTATCCCACTGCCTTGTACTTGGTTAACAGAGTCGCAATCAAAGCTTCGTAGTTTCTTGTCTGTGTATTTTGCTTAAAACAATTTTCAACAACATCCTTAAACGATCTCCGCGCCAAACAAACTTATTTTATTCAGCGAGGCTCCGCAAAGTTTAAGATTACACAACAGAAGCCGAATCTAAAATTCAATAAAAATTCTCTCTTCCAGTTTTGCATCAGTGAACACAAAAGAGAATAACTTTATCGAAAAGGAATAGTCTTTACATTATTTTGTATCTCTGCACATTTTACAGTATATAATATATACATGCGGTATATAGTAGATGAGACTATACATATATGTTAACTGTTATAAAACGTATTTGTTTTCTGAAGCGTATTGTTTGCAATACGAGTATCAAATGCAACGTAACGCAACGCAATGGCAATAACTGCAATGGTTGTTATTTCTGTTCTAATTTTATAAATNAATTAATTCGCAGAAAAATTGATTCCTGTTTTAAAATAAAAATGTCGATATTTCAAATAGTATTATTAAATTATTCGGAAACCAATAATTAATACTGTTATTTTTAATGTTACAGTTATAAACAATTTCGGTCATTTTATCAATTTAAATCGAAATTCCTTTTACACGATCATGACATTGATCGAATCTCGAGGATATAGAATTCTATTTATGATTTCATATGTTGAATAATAAATGCACACGTAATTTTATATATAAGCATAGGATCTAGTATTGTAATATTCGAGATAATATTGTAATGATAATAATAATGTCCAAAATTCGGACTATAAACGGTGCAGCATGTTAAACTGTTGGGTATAATAAGTGGCAATTAATCGCCGTTTCGTGTACTAGAACGTGATAAAACCTTGATGCTTACGGAGAGAGTGAGAGGGAATTCGCGTTTATTTAAAATTCATTTAGCGCAACGGTAAACTCGACTTACTTCTCGCGCCAGACCATTTATTAATAGACTCAGCAGAGAGAGGATTGCGAAGAGAGGAAGTGCGCTATACGACGACGAATTTCCACTTTCCGCGAAGTTTCCAACCGCGAAATTCGGACGTAATATCCCATCCAGCGCCATCAAAATCTCTTTAAACAGTGCAAGGTGGCTGCCACCGCAAAGTGGCAATGGCTCAAAGGAACGGGCGACAAAGCAGCGGGAGAAAGGGATGAGAGATGTACGCGCGCGCACACACGACATGCATAAAACATCGGTATACAACGTGTACCGGAGTACACACATACACAAGTGCGCGCGCGAACAATGAAAGAAAAAAAAANNCNNNGNGAG